>OX463866.1:12366948-12477369 GCA_949825065.1 Odontocerum albicorne | reverse complement strand
CCCCCAACTGTTGAAGCGTGTATATCAGTATCAGTTCGAACAGGATTTAGTCTTGTTTGTTCTCCCCTGAAGATGAGGTGAAAGTCTTGAAACCGGTAGGGTTATACCGTTACAAAAAAGTGGAATAAACAGGGTTTGATAAAAATAAATTAGAATATTTGTGGTGTGTTGGTATGTAAAGGAAGGAGTCTTTCATAGCCCGATTCAAGAGAATTTATTCTATATATTGGCAAATATATGTACAAAAATACAATGGAAGCTACAAAATATTTTAAACTAATAATTATGATAATTTTTGCATTTATTTAAGTAGTATTTTCTCAGATGGGAGTTAAGGAAGAGTTAAGAGGGATATCAAATGGTGTGTAGCGATAGGAAACATTGTCAATAGGGAACTAAAACAGATAGTATAAAAATGTGCTAAGATGGATAGTCCACAAGTGTTTTTAGTACCAACTTTGATATGTGGTAGTGAAATGTTTACATGGAAAAAGATAGAGAGGAGCCGAATAAATTGTACACTGAGAAGAATACATGGGCTGTCGAATGTATTACAGAATACGGAATGAAGTAATTAGGGAGAAATGTGAACTTAAGGCTCATGTGTTGAGGAAGATTAACTATAGTGCTCTTGCTCTGAGATGGTATAGGCATTGTATTACACTTTCGTTGTATACAGTACAACCTGGCAGTCAATTGTCATGTGGCAATATCTTCCAACCAACCAGAAATATGTTAAAGAGGCCTTAAGTGAAAACCAGACAGGAGTCTTTTTAAAAAATCTGGGTTCCAGCAGGAATCGAACCCGCAAACTCCAAGTTGGGAGACGAGCATCTTCAAACAACTAGGTCACAGAGGTCGGGTATGTAGAACGAATGAATGTATAAAACAAAACAAATATGTAGAGCAAATGTGAGTAGAACGCGTGGTAGAGGAAGACCAAGATAAGTATGATTGGATCAAGTGAATGATATTTTGAAAGAAGGAAATGTAGCAAGTCACGTAGAAGAGGTGAAGGATGTGTGTCGACATAGGAAAGTCTGGCTCTTTGCCTACCTTGGCAGGGAAATTGCGTGATTTAATATAAAAAACGTTTAATTGTGTACATTTTATTTGCAGGAAAGAAAAGCGTTCTCCTTCGTTCAACATCCGAGATATGGCAGCCAAGTTTGAGCAAAAATCAAACCCTTCAAATTGAGAAGAAATATTCTCAAATTCTAGTTTTTTAGACTTATAGGTCTGAACTAACACTCTGCCAGATAGGATCTGTGTCTTGTCTGTCAAACATTAGACGGAAGGTGAGGTTTGCCAAACATCAGATTGTGTGGAGTCCGCTGAACATCAGACGGATATAGTGTGTCGAACATCAGACAGTTTTCCAAACATCAGACGGATCAAAAAAATAATGTGTTCATTAGGACGTGCGGTCTACCATGTACAGTGTTTTTATATAGGACAAATGTAATAAATTGCTAATTGTGTGCAGTGCCAAAAAGATTATGAAAAAAGTACTTTTGCTTCTTAACGTAGAGAGATATTTTACAAAAGCTTTAATAATAATAATAATAATAAATTTTATATCAAACTGGTTGATAGATGTTGAATCGTTTCATTTCTTATATCGTCACGATAAGAGATTGGCGAACCGTTTAATAGCTGCTGATGACAATAAATGCAGCACCTTTCTATGATTATAATACGGAAGACTTGTATAATTCTCTTAATCATCCTTTGAGACCTGCGTGTTTTGGTTTGACTCCCTATCGTTTTCAAAAAAGTATATGTGTCCAAAATCTGGTTAAAAAAAATTGTTGTCTCCGCTAGTGGTAGTAAATAGACATGCCTACTCCAATGGTTCTATACCTCAAAGTTCCCTTATTTAGTGCTAAATATGCCTACAAGTTACTAGATAGACTAAGAAGTAGCCTATAACAGAAGCAGCTAGTTAACACTACTTAATAAATTTGGCCCGCCAACGGACGCCCTACAAGAATGGCCCGCCAACGGGTGGCCTACAAGAATGGCCCGCCCAAAAATAATTTATATACACAACCTGTAATTATTTGTGGTTTCAAAATTTTAAAGTTTACCGTAACAATCGACAACCTCCATGGCCTAGTTAATAAGACACTTGTCTATCAATCTGGGGGTCGCAAGTTTGATTTCCGTTAGAACCTAGATTAAAAAAAAATGGTTCCAATTTGGAGTAAACTTAAGGTTTCTAACATCTTCCTGGTTGGTTTGAAGAGATTGCCACTGTGTAATACAATACAATAACAGAATATATATTGATTTTCTTACTGTAGAGAAAGTCTATTCTGCAGTGCTTACATAACTTTAGGAGCACATCAGCTAAATGACAAAGTTTTCTATAGCAGAGACATCTCCCAGTCTTCTGAGATATCACACCTCTATATGGGTCTGAAACTTGGGTTTTCTATACTATAGTAGACACATTCCTGGCCTAAAAATGTACCACTAGAGTTTCTTTCACCGGATCCTTCGAATCCACTAGAGTGATCGTGTCACAAATGCTTCGGTTTTGCAATGCTCAACTGTAAACCTGTATGGTTGTAGAAGTGAACTGAACATGTGATACGCATGGGTGATTATAGGCTCCCCAAACACATCTTACATGAGGAATTAATGGGCAAGCGAATTGTTGGTGGACAGAGGAAGCGCTATAAAGACTGGGAGCAGGTGACTCAAGATCGTGAGGAGTTTCAACAGATAGACATGTGAGAAACAGTCCGTGTGATGTGAACATGTGTAAGCGTTACCAGGGTTCCAGCTATTCTCTCACAGAAGATCACAGGATCGACGTGGAGGAGCAGCTCAAGATTGATATTCTAATAACAAGGAGATCCTCGACTATGGGGCCCAGCAACACTGATGTATCTTCTAAACATCTCGATTGTCTTGAATTAGTTTGTCAGCTGTCCGCGCACATGGATATTTTTTTATTAGTGAAAATTTACATAGATGTCACACATTTAGCAGATATTCAAACCAATCTTGAAAGTGTACCAAAAGTTTAAAGAAAGCTTATTAACACACTCATAAAAAAGTGTTGTTTTAGTTACAAATATGAAAAGTTAAAGAAACACTAGATCTATTTTTTATCCTTAATACACAGTTTATTCCCAACTCTATCAACCAGACTATTATTAATATCCTCAAGAGCAAGAGTCAAATGAAGTGTTGGTATCAAATTTTAACAAATCCAATCAATCAGTCGAGCAGCATTTTATTTTTTTCTCCATAATACAGGTGCGGCAGAAATACCTCCCAGTTTTGAAAAGTTACACTAAAAAAGGCATCATAGATATTTTGCTAAATTTTATTTTATAATCTGAAAGTTTACCATTTTTTAACTTGTTTTAAAAATTGTATCATTCAAATGGCGACCTTGATTTCTATATACAATCTGAATTATCACCCTGAAGTCCTGCATCACTCTCTCGGTAATTTCTGGTGGTATTGCGCCGATTTGGTGTCGAATAGCAGCTTTCAGCCTGATAAGACTCAGTCGCGTTCATTATTTCCTTTACATCCATCATTTTGTACAAACGGAACTGAAGGTCTGCGTGGACAATTATCTTTGCACTCCAATTAGATTTTCCAACGACAGCAGGGCATGTTACAGGTTGAACTTTGTAAAGATTAGGTAACGGCATGTCTCACTGCTTGAATGTTTTGTGGTGTTCGAATGCTGCGAGGTCTACCAGACGGTTTATTTTTTAAAAGCCTAACCTATAACTCTAAAATTTTCAGCCTATAACAATATAGTTTCCCCATCAGGAACTGTAACGTTTCGACGTAGCTTGAAAAGTGCATAGGATATAATCGCTACGATAACAGAATCTGCATTTTTTAAATAAGTTTCTATCACAAATAATATTGCTCACCATAGTCTGCCAAAGAGATGACTAAAATGGTATTTGCTACTCAAGGAAACAATTCCATCCCACCCTGCACCACTAGCGCATGAACAGCGGTGGTGGCAAATCCTGAAGGTATTTCTACTAAACCTGTACATTTGAAATTTACATTGTTACAATATATATTAAATATATATTTTTTAAATATGTAATTTATTTCCTTATCACCTGATAAAGAAGACAGAGGTCTTTGAAACCGGTAGTAACTTCAATTAATAAAAGTGATGAATACCGAGATAGTATTTAATTTATTTTATCAATCATATAAATAATTATATATCACAAAATAAAAAATTGGATGCACCAACGCTTCACCCAGCTCTTTCGTCAGGATTCTATAATCTTACCTAGTAAAATGTCTACTTGCTTTTATATTTATACATTTTTTCAACTCATGAAAGGAAAAGTTGTCCCGAACTTAAAGAAACTATATCTAATTCAATACGAACAGTCAATATATTATGTTCTGATTGAATAACTGCTTTTGATTCATTCTCACAACTTTATATTTTGGTCTCCACCAGTTGTCTTATAGCCGGTAGCGTAACGAGGGTCTTCTGCTCCTAAGGACAACAGACAAAATCAGGACCCCCTTGCACAGAGTGTCATTTGGGAATAAGTCGGAAGCCCGACTGCCAAAGCAAAGCCTGAAATGTATTAATTTAAAAAAGCTTTGGTAATTTTTTTTAAAAGTCTATAAGCCATTACTTAATTGAAAACATATTTGATGAGAGCTGAAGAGAATTAATTAAGAAGAAAAAATTTATAGAACTTATTTGCTTTACCTATTCATTCAAAATCACTCTTGCTGGATGTGTCGTCCATTGTTACTATTGTCCCTATTACAGTTTTAGCAAAACATGAAGCAAAATAATACAATGTTTCCAGTAGCAAAAAATAAAAAAATCAATATAGAAGTTAAATAATTCTTTAATAGATGTCACTATTTTGCGTTTAAAATTTCCAATAGAATAAAGTGTCAAAAGTAGGATTATTGTATAACAATATAAACTATGAATGCGCTCATTTATGAAACATACTTAAAATAGTATAATTATTTAGTTTCAAAGCTACAGTATTCTAAAATATTCAGTATCAGTACTGGTTTTGTTGTTTCAAATTTACTGTAGTTTTCATGTCCGAAGATCGAGCGAAAGCAAAAATGACACTGAAATTTTGGATAAAAAAGGTATGGTTTAATTAAGGAAAAGCTCTCATTTACTCGACTCCTATATTTCATTTTGTATATTTACGTTCCATTTCTACGGTGGCGCTGACATACGTTGCATTTTGGCATATCTTGATAGCAATTTTGCCAAAGAATTACTACAATTTACAATGAAATCTATAAAATTTGGTATGAAAATCATTATCATCACCATCCTGTCATGTACCTCATTACTGGGCATCGTTACTCCCATGATAGCCTCTGACGACTCCTCTCCATGTATCTCTGCACTCTGACTTTGAAGAACAGTTGTTAAGGATAGTCCTATTGCGTCTTTCACTTGGTCAGTGCAACACATTGGGACTCTTTCTCTTGTGCATTGACCTTCTACACTTCCAGTAACTACAAGCCTCTTCAAACTGTCTCCTTGATCTCAAGCAATATCCCCAAATAATGAGAGGACTTGTCAAAGGCATATTTTCGATAATCTATCGGTGATTTTCAGTTTTCGTAGAATTAAAATCATATACCTAACAAAAATCATATACCTAACAAAAATTTCCAGTCATTTATACATAAATTACGAGCATTAAATGAATTCTCGGTAATCTAGATTACTTCGTAAGTAAACCGACCATTAAACAGCTGGTGGTGATACGTGATTACGTGATATAGTTTCTCGATACTCTTTTGATGTAAAGATATTAGGTTTTAATATCTCATTTGTTAAATTATGTATATAATTAGTTGTAAGTCTTGTGTAGGTTTATCGTGAGACACTACGGCTATATTGTGCGATACGGAGATATAGCTTGCCTTTTGGGTACGGATGAAAATATAAAATTAATGTGAATTTATAAACCCTTTTAGATATTATAATGTTTTATTGGTATGTAATACTTTTAAAAAAATATTAGTACTAGATCTTTTGATAAATTCACTCTTAATATTTATTTGCTTTTCATCTTTATTGTAACATTGAAAAAATATATTTATCTTTGAGCGTAATTTGTTTTGGACAAGGTAAAAAAGATCCTTGCTAGATAACTGGTAGAAGAAAGGTCGGGAAGTCACATCTTAATTTTAAGGTTAATTTAAAAAGCTATATCTTGGATTTGTTGCGAATTCTGAATTCAAGAATAGTTGCCGAGAACAGAATCCCTCGCTTGTCAAAACACCTGTCAAGATCAGTTGTATAAAATCTTTCATAGTGGTGTACTGCGTGTTTTGACTTATAATGCCAATGTTTTGAAAACGTTGCAGTTTTCATCTTCATGGCTTGTTTCTAATCAACTTTGTCATAAATGGATGTGTGACCGATACCACTTGACTTATAGTGGAGTTTAAACCATAACGTGAACACACGAGTCCGTCCCATCACGGGTGAATAAACGCGCAGCTTCCACAAGCACTTGTTCATTCTCATTTTGTTGTCGCTTCAATTTGATTATGGGGTACTATCTGTTAATATTGTAACAAGCGCTGAAAATGAAAACTGCAATGTCTTCGAAACATCGACATTATAAGCCAAACCACATAGTACAACCCTCTGAAAGACCTTATACGACTGATACAAAGAAACGCGAAAGCCTCCAAACATACCTGTAGAGATCTCTCCTGTTACAGCGGCATAAAACACAACAATACTATTGATAAATATCTCTTTGATATATGTACTTACTTAGGCAATCCCTCACTGAGGAGTATGATTGTTACTCCTGCACTCTCTGAAGTGGCTTAAAGAGTCCAATTCTGTATCTGTCCACTTGGTAATTCGAGATTCTGACAATGTTGTCAAATTATTGCTGGTTATCTGAGCCTCGTCAAAAAAGCTTAGATTTGTATGCCTGTCTTGCCATTTAATACGAGGACATGGCGCAAGCTTATTTGACAAAATTAGACCAATGGTCCGGGCTTTACATCCATACAACAGAGATGGCAAAATGACCGGATTGTGTATTTTTATTTTAGTTGATTTATATAGTTCTCCACTATCCGACTTCTTTCCTAGAAGTCTGCCGTAAGTGCTACTTGCACAGCTTAGTCGGTGCTCTATTTCCTCATTAATATTGACGCGCCATATTATAAAATGCTTCCGAGATTGGGAAAGAGCGATACATTTTTCAAGATATTACCAACGGCAATACTAACTCTGAAATTAGTAATGCTCTCTTAACATGACTTAAGTAAAATAGTGATATTATTTCTCTCTATCTCTCCTCTTGAATATTGGCCACGAACTCCTATATATGAAGGAGTATACGTGCCGGTAACAAGTGTTGCCCTTGATCAATTATTTTTACAATCCTTCAAACAATAGATGATGTTCAATATTTGAATATTGTCTATGCTAAGGATGAAAATTTGTATATTCTTTCTTTTTTTATATGTACCTTATATTTTTTTGCTCATTTGTGTTACAAATTGTCCATTATTTTTATAGTTACTGTTATATTTCTTTGCATTACGAATATACCTTATAGTCTGTAGATAAAAAAATATTTGTTTGAAATTCAACACTTATTGAAGTGATCTCTTTCTGTTAACATGTTCATTGCTGACCTAAGTGTAGTCAAGCACCCTCAAAGACAAGATATATTTTTTAGCTATTAGTACCTGTTTTGGTGTGTTATTTTATGTACGTATTTAATAGAGTGCTGATTATCTGTGGTAATTGGAGGGCAGTCGAGCCTGGGTAATTGAAAAACACGGTGAATCCAAATTAAGTTTTTATTGAGTTAAAAATTTTAAAAGTTGAAATTCTAGATAAATTTTGTTACTCACTTGTTACACGAACAAGCTTTCTCAATGTTTAACAGATAAAACTGTTAAACGCCGGTATCATACCACAGCAATTACATGGGGAAGCTTCCGCCAATTTACGAAGCATTAGTCAGTCGGTATAATGTAAACAATTTTTATAACAGTTTATATTTATAGCATTCTTAATCCAACTCACCGATAATTGAGCCCCAGATAATCGGCACTCTACTGTATTTACAAATACAAAAATGGAGGAAAAACGTAAAAACTATTATAGGCAATGTAAATTTGTATTTAGAAAATGATATACAGATGTATGAACAGTGGTACCTCGGGTTACGAACTTAATTCGTTCTTTGATTCCGTTCGCTAGCTGAAATGTTCGCAAACCGAAATTCATTTTCTTGGGAGCCATAATGAGAGTTAATTTAATGCAAAATATATTTTAAATATACTTTATATTATACATATAAAAAGCAAAAAAAATTGTATCAAGAACAACGAACGCAACGACAAACAATGTTCACAACGCGCGCACCTGAGAACAACTAATGCGTAATTGCGTAATGCGCCGTTACAACTAATTCGTGAGCCGAGGCATTGTACGCAGATCGAGTCAAAATTTGTTCGGAAATTGTGTTCGTAAGCTGATTTGTTCGTAACTAGAGGCGGTCGTGACCCAAGGTTTGACTGTATATTGCTATCAAATATTATCGGGAGTTGTTACATACAAGCTATAGTCACACCGAGGCTGTACTAGTTCATACTAGAGCTCCTCGCGCTGTATCGCATGGGTGGCCCCTAGTATATACTTTACACACACCATAATATAGCTTGGCCAGCAGTGAACATGTTAAATATGGCCGTGAACTTATTTTTTTGAAGGAGTATACATCTTAAGTAAGTAGTAACAATAACTTACGATCTCGTCAGAGCAGGTTCAGACCATGCATCAGCATACTTGTTGCCAGATCTTTAGGGGGAATTTTTTAAAGGTTATGGAAGTGAATTTGGTCTTTCTCTTCAAAAAATTATTCTAGAGAATACATGAAAATGAAGCCATAGATAGGCCATCAGGGATTGGTCAAAAGTTAATTTTGTTTTTTCATTATTTATGTCTTTCGTCTTTTCGTCTCGTCTCATATGAGTGGCGACGTGCCAAACCAGCCTATACAACGAATATGTTGAAATGAGATAATGGAGCCCCCAAATCTGGGTTATTATAAATCAAATGTTGTGTAATTAATGTTTTTTATTCATTGAACATTCTAAAACTACTACATTAAAAATAAAAAAAATTAATCAAATATTATGACAAGATTATTTGATGATTAAAGTTTTTTTGTTTGATAGGCAAATTTGGCATAAAAGTATATCACGAAAATTGCTTTGCCAAAAAAATTATAGATGGCAGCAGTAGTACCATTTAGAATTTTGAAGTAAAGGCACTTCTGGCTTATAAAGAAACGTTATGGGACTCAAATTTTAACACTAACTCATTTTTGGTTTTGTTGGATAGGCTGGTTTGGTTCTATGCCACTCATAATAATCTGGATTTCAAGTAGTCTAGATTTAAATACAGTGGAATCTCGATTCTCGAACGTCTCTTATTTGGAATAATTTGGTTGTTTTTATTCAGTTCTAGAACATAATTCAGTTCTTGAACATACATTTTCAATACTAATGCCATGTCTCACATGTTTTGTAAAATGTCTAGATTTAAGTGAAAAAATCTAAATTAGACAGTTCTTTATGTTCCTTTCTGTACCATTTCATAATACGCTGGAATCTCAGTTCTCCAACGTCTCGCACCTCGAACAATTAAATTCTCGGACATATTGTTTTCATTTGGTATTTGAACATACGTTTTCAATGAAAATGCCATGTCTCACTTTAGATTTTTTTTTAAATGCAGGCAAAAACAAACTTCATTGGACAGGTTTTTTAGTGAGACAGAAAAGAGAAAGAACCTCAGAAGGACAGTCACCCGATGTTTTTATGCATGGCGCCTTTTTCAAACAATAACATCTCTCCACCTTCAAGAATTGAATTAAAACACTTATGTTTGTCAACCAAATTGTTCAAGACGAGAGGCGTTTTTTAATTCTGAATTGTATTTTAATTTCAATAATCTTTTAAGCCAAATGTTTTCTTTTTTTTTTGGTTTTGTTTAAGAAACTGCAAGTACAATGTTGCTTTTGACTATATTTTTTTATAATATTTATTTATTTTTTTATTATTTAATTGTACCGATTAAATTTATTCTTAGTTTTGGTGATTATGTAAATATTATTTGATAATTTTTTTTTTATACCATACAATGATTCTGTGCTTTAAGTTAAGGTTACTGATAATTATTTTTTTTAATCTGTCACTTTATATAAAATGTCACACTTCTCATTGTAGATAGTGAAACACTGTTTTAAAATAATCCATATAATTACCTAAATATCATCACGCAGTATTTCTCTGTAAGCGGAGAAAACAGATCTTCATACTTCTCTATCCAGAAACTACTTCAGCTTTTTTTTATTTTACATTCATTCGTACGGTACCTCATAATATATTCAACCATGGCCGAGAGACTATTATCTTCGGCCCCCGTAATCAAGCCTTCAGGTTAAGAACCACTGGACTTTGCAAGTTACTTTGTATACTATTAAAGTGTAATACAATATAATTGTCTTTTTGGTGAGTTTATCTTCTCAGTTAGAAGATGGTTGTGTGACCATTTTCCTTCTTATAGAAATGGTATTTTCACAGTGAGACCTTTGGCATATAATTTTCTCCATTGTTAAATTAGAAATATATTTTCTGAAACACGGGTTGTGTTAAAGATATTAAATTAATTTAAAAAAGCAAATCATCACAATTCATAACAAAATGCTCTCTTGAAACATAATAATTTAAGAAAGTGACATTTTATTATACTCGTATATAAAAAAAATATTTAAAAAATTCATAATTTCTGTCATTCTTCATTACTGAGAATGTGATCTATGGACAGGTTGTAACGACACATTTCCACTCCCCCAGAATACGCTGGAAGCATATTGAAGACAGTCATACTGTCACATTCACCTTTTCGTTTTTCTGGCAGTCCGCAGGACTCTTAACATGCGATACTAACACCACATCCCAAAGTAATGGATTCTTGCATATTCTCCGATTTTTACTGTCCATGTTTCAGGATGTTAAAGGAAATACAGTAAAAGTTTGTTAATTTGAAATTCAAGGGACCAAATTTCAAAAAAAAATTCAAATTACGTATTACACGATAACTAAAAAAAACATATAAGCCAAGTAAGGTTTTGTCGACATATTTCTCTAACATTGAGGCATAGTAACGTTTAATGGTAAAATAAATATGTATAGTACTATTTTTCATGAGCAGCCATCGCGTATGAATTTAAAAAAACCACTATAATTTTCACTTATTAGATTTTGACGTGGTCACTTTTTACACATATTAATTTGTTTATATTTGCACGCGTAATATAAATATGATGATATCACTGCTTTTTATTTGGTCGCGCATTTGATTACAATGTTATAATCTACGATTCCAAAACATTTTGAAAAGTTAATTTTCACAGTTGTGAAATTATTCAAGTTAAAATTTAAAAAAAAACTCGAATCATTTATATGAGAATACGTAATAATTTATATGAAAATAATACCTACATATAACCCTATACTTTCGATAATAATCTTGAGAATTTCAAAATGGAAGCTTTGGATATAGGGGGAGCCCCAAAAAATCAACAGCTCACCGGGGCATAATACACCAGTTGTCTCACCTGTGGCCCTGCTGCCAAGGACGGCTACTATGTGGATCTGTGATTTATGTGGAAAATTTCGAATTATTAGAACACATAAATAAATTTTGTCATAAAACATTACGAAATATGGGGAGTTTTTTTAACAGTACAATTTATTGTAAAAAGTCGATTTTGGAACTTGGAAATAAAATATGAATTACGAATTAACATTATAATTAATGAACTTTTACTGCATCAGAGTTCCAACTATAATAGCTTTATTATGAAACAATTAAAAATACTCGAATCTCCATATTTTTACTAATCAGGTCATTGATTTTTTTCACTTAATAAAGTGAAAAAAGAACTGACTTCAATTTAATTATTCATACCCCTTATTGTGAATGATTGATTTGTATATCCACCCCTTCGAGAGAAACAATCGTGTCCTTCATTTTAGTTAAATACAATTCCTAATTATGAATTGTATTTTTGATAATGACAACACGTGTTGATAATGTTTGTTAATTCATCACATTTTTTTTATATTGTAAGATATTAAATTATTGTTTATATTTTTTATTTTATCTCTAACCAGTTAAGTTTATTTAATTTAATTAATATTAATGTTTATTTTCATATCCCATTTTTGTTTTTTTAAAAGAAAAGAAATTTTATTTTTTAATGTCTCGTTTTGCGGTACGTTTTTTTCTTTAAAATTGGTTTTAATAAATTTCAACTGTTTTGTTTATGTTTTTGTTTTATTTTTTCTCTTTTTTGGTTAGTTTGTTTTCAAATGCATATACGCAATATCTCAGCAACAACAGGTAAGTAGAGAGTATACATTGTTACATTTATCCAGTTTCTTCAAAACTTCTAACTTCATCCACTGTCTGGTCTTAGAAGTACGGGTATTAATACATTCAAAACATGACTCGCACGCATATTAAGTGAATCAAACTGTTTCACACAAAAAAAGACAGTATAAACCAGGGGTCTCCAAACTTTTTAGCCTAAGGGCCACACTGACTCCTCTACTAAGTTCCAGGGGCCAAGACCTAGCTAGCTCATCATACCAACAAACCATAGTTTTGAATTATGCGCAAATTTTTGTATTGGGACTAGCCGACTAGTGAGATATCTATGGCGCAGGGTGCGGGGGTGGACTCCGCTCCGTTCGCAATTTCGGTTGGTACTTACGGGTAAGTGTCAAGGACATTTCATTGCGGCGGAGATAGCTGATGCGCGTGCTGTGCTTTACGACTACTTACGACCATTCTAAATGTATAGTAGTGAATTTTACAATGTAATCAAAATAAACTATGACGGGCCGGATACTGGGCATATTCGGTCTTCGGTAGAGGGCCAGATTGGTGGTGGTCGCAGACCGGTGTTAGCCCGCGGGCCGTAGTTTGGAGACCTCTGGTATAAACCATCATATTTCATAGAATATTGAGAATCGCTGTCTCATAAAAAAATAACATTTATTTCCATGACAATGTAAGATGGAAACCTCAGTCTTTCATTGTTAACACATAGTATAATATTGGATGACCTCCGTGGCCTAGTTGGTAAGACACTTGCCTTCCACCCTGGGGCTTCGGGTTTGATTCCAGATAGAACTCAATAAAAATAAGAGTTAGTCTAGTAACAATACTTGCAAGTGCTTATTCAAGTGTTGTTATCGCTTTACGTACGGTAGTGTTGTCAACATGTGAGGCTGAAGGTAATATTTCTACCGACCACACTTTTTAATATGTTTTACTTCGTACAACGCACAAATGTGTGCACTAAAACATCGTTATGACATTTGCGCGCAGCCTTCAAGACCCTTCATCGGACACTCGTTCGAAACGCATTTAAATATGCTACCGAATATCGCAAGATCTCCCGGTCACTAGGATTAAATTAGTGAAAACTCCCGTGAGGCAGGATATATCTCAGATAGCCATATGTCTCATGCCTAACTTTAGCCTTCTGGACAAACTTTAAGCTGATCCGTCACTCGGTGCACTTTTTGACTTTCTTCTCCGCTCTCAACCTTTTAAAATCATGTTGCACAACTCAACACCTCTCAGTCTACCGAGTGACTTTTTGTGTATTGTTGAACTTGAATAATTATCGTTGTTTACTGTCCATTTAGACTTGTCATCTTAGCTTAGAATATCTATGCCAAATAAAAAATCTCTTTTGCAGGTATCCTTAAATCTAGGGACGTCCTAAAATAAACTAAAATAATCTTTTTTTTATGACTTGTAATGATTCCAAAAACTATTTCCCATTAATTTTAATGTAACAAATCTAAACTTCCATTGTACATTAAAATAAAATAGTATATCATAATATTTTATAATATGACAATAATTTTAATTTATTTTTCTTAATAATATACAGAAGTAATGGGATATTAGTTTATAATTGAATTTAAAAAAAAAAATTATTAGACAGAAAAAAATATACAGATTTTGATAACCATTGAATATGTTTGGATGGACTTCCAATCTAAAGTTTTGAGTTCGATCCCTGATTGAATCTAAAAATAAAAAGAATCAGTTTTTTTTTTCACATAATGTATTTTTAACATCTTGATTTATTGAATGCTTCATAAATAATAAATGTTAAGCAATAAATAAGCAAAGATATTTAATATAAAAATCATCATCAAATAGATGCCATATCCACTGGACTAGTGTATTCTCGCCATATCATAATGTGACACAAGATATAATTTCTCCCATTGAATGTCTCTATTGTTTCCTTTTCATTGTAATTGTTTATATGTGTATAATTGAAGAGTTAAACTCAAGAGCCAAAAAGTATGTAAAGAGTTATAAGAAAAAAACTGTGCGGTATTTGAGTAAATTGCTTGTGGAGATGTGCCCAGTGACATCTTTGGTTGTAAAACAGAATCACTTTTAGTTTGAAATGACATTTATGGGTATCATATCGCCTGTTGAGAATCATAGTGGCGAAACTCCAAAAAAATAATTTTCAAGGTAACTCTTCATTTATGAAAATACTACCCAAATAGCAGAATCAACTTGCTCCAATCTTTCATTATTCACTCGTATATCACATTAACTTTTCGTTTCACACTAATCAAAATAATTGAGTATTCTCTTGAATTGTATTATGCTTTAATTGTATTCAGTACAACACTGATAGGCTTATTGCCTATCAGTGTTGTCCAATAAACCAAAAAGATGTGAACTAGACTAGGACTTATTTTTTTGGATACAATTAAGAATCGAACCCAAAATTTTGCAACAAGGCTATAATACGTAATCAATGGTTGTTATGTCTAAACTAAAATTTTGTAGATAATCTAATGCTTAAAATTTAGCTATTATTATAAATTTTAAAATCAATAGCTTTAAAATTGAAAAAAATAATAATAAAACGGCAATAGTATCCTGTAAAAATGATTGGCTTATGTTTCGTACTAATTTTATAATATTTCTAGATTTAAGTGAAAAAAAATTAAGATATATTAGATAATTCTTGATGTTACTTTCTGTACCATTTCATAATACAGTGGAACCTCGGTTCTCGAAATGTCTCGCGTCTTGAACAATTCAGATTTGGAACATATTGTTTTAACCTTTCCCTTCCTGTGCTAAAAAATCCACGCGTTCCGGTGCTGTGTAACATATTAAAAACATGTAAAAATGAGCGATTTAAAATCGGAAAAATAAGAATATTCATAGCCAATCGCTTAAATTAATTAAATTTGAAGTCAAAAGTGATAATAATTGAAATTTAATTGCTGAAAACATCGGCCGATGTTCACAAAAGAGCCGAGAAGCGAGCGAACTGAGATTCTATTTCTTGCGTTCCCATATACCGAAGTAGAGTGAGAGTGAGACGTGAATAGCGTCGCTTCTTTACCCATAGCGGTTTTTTAGAATGAATATACCTACATCACACACTGGCACACGTTTGATTGTATTGGTGAATTTATTCCCGATTTTCACAAAATATCTCTGATGTGGCCGATAAGTGCTAATTATTATTCATATTATTTTTTCATTCAATGGGTAAATGTATTACGGAGGAAAAACTAAAATCTGAACCCAGTATTTATTATATTTATAGAGATATCAAAGTTTTTAGAAGCAATGTGTACTAGTTACACATCACAGGGAAAGAAGGGTTAATTTGGTATTCGAACATACATTTTCAACGAAAATGTCATGTCTCACTTTAGATTTTTTTAAAATGCATGTAAAAATAAACTTCATTGGACAGGTTTTTAGCGAGACAGAAAAGAGATAAGACCCCAGATGTTTTTATGCAAGGTGATTCCCTTTCCTAATAATAACATCTCTCCTCTTCACCTGTCTCACCACCTTTCATTTACGCTATCAGCTCTCATCAGTACAGGTCAAGTTCAATTAAATATTAATTTATTTTGTCTTTTTATTGTGTTGCCACACTGTATTTTTGTGGGTCTGAAATGAATTAATCGAATCTAAATTCTTATTTATTCGGTTTTTCAACAAATAGGTTTTCAAGCAGTCTTGTGAAATGGATTAGGTTCGAAAACGGAAGTTCCACTTGTACGAATATGAAAACAATACTCTCCATAGCACTCCATGTAGTGGAAACATGGATGTAGAAGAAAAAGGAAAGAGATATGCTAATTTTTTTTCGAAATGTGGTATTTGTTGGTGCTAGGTACTTCGAGTCTCATGGACTAAGATGGACCAATGTGTCCATCCTCTATATATATATATGGGTCAAGGAAAGTTTTAACTTCATGCTGGAGGAGAATGCTGTCATACTTTGGACACGCTAGAAGAGGTGAAGACAGTTTGAAGAAGCTGGTAGTGACTGGAAGAGATAGACTAAATCAAAGAGATGAATGGTTCTTGATTGAGCGCTGCAGTACAGAACCGGGAGGAGGGGACGGGAAATATCCATTAAGTTGTAGATTCATCAGGCAACCACGATGCTCAACCATGAGTAACACGACTAAGAAGATGAAAAAGTACATCAAGACTGAGAAGTGAGACCTGATTCATGTCTAAGGAGTGTAATGTGACTGCACAACTGAGAATGTTGGCAGAATTACCATATTACTCTAAATTATTAAAGAACTTTAAACAAATATGCAAAGTTTCATTGCAATATTTCTGATATTTACTTAGGCATCTATTTTATTAGAACTCTATCTGGAAAAACAAGTATATGAACATCCAAAGCAAGGTGAGGATATACAAGACCTGTATTCACCCCATAATGACAAACACCAGTCGAGAGCCGACACTGTCAGAACCAAAAATCTCCTTTGAACCAGCGAAATGAAGGTACTCAGGAGTATCACTGGCAAAACCCTTCATGATAGAGTACGAAACACAGAAATCCGAAGGATGTGCGAAGTTGAAGATATTGTCAGATGGGGACGACAGAGAAGAAGGTTCTGGAACGAACATGTATCCAGAATGGCAGAACCAAGAGCCATAAGAATGGCCAGGGACAGCATCCCCCAAGCAAGCAGACCTCCAGGACGACCTCCCAAAAGATGGAAAGACAGCTGGCAGTCGACGTCACAAGAGGGAAACAATGATGCAGGACCATAACAGGCCTAAAAGAAGAATTAGTATTAATTCATAGTGGATCTTGGCCTATTTAAAGATATACAAATCATACAATACATTAGAAAGTCAGTATAATGAAAATTAGAAATTAAAATGTCAGCTTAGAGAAAAACAATTTTTCGATTTATAAAAAAAACAATTAGATTTGTAAAAAAACGATTTTACCCCATCCTTTTGAGACATGACATTTCAAACGTCACAGGGACTATGCTACATTTTCTTGAGTATAGTGTACTCATCTTGCGTAACAAAATTTATCTAACATTTGAACTCTTAAATTGTTTAAGTCAATAAAAACTCAATTTGGATTATCTGTGTTTTTCAATTATCCGGGCTCAAGTGTCCCCTAATTACCACAGATAATCGGCGCTCTACTGTAATTTGTTTTGAACCTAAAGGAGGTATTCTTTTCTATATGTATTAGTTAACACATTGACTGCTGAATAATTTCTTTTAATACCACGGATAATCGGCGCTCTACTGTATTGAACAATTTGATGAAATGTTCAGAATATGACATAAAAGAACATTATTTATGATAAAGAAAAAAATGTTTCATATTACGGCAACCCTGATTATCTATATTTATTTATCAGGGTATCCACAAATAATGTAGAATTTTTATATAAAAAAATAATAGTTATGTAAAAAATATAATTCTGTAAACAGTATTAGCTTTTAGAGTAGAAAAAATAATAAAAATGTTAAGACCAATGTGTACATGAAAACATTAGATTTGTGTTCTTATTAAATCTTATTGGAAATGTATTTGTATAAATAACACTGCGGAAATGTATTTGTATAAATAACACAAATAAAATTTATTTATGAAGTATAAATAACACTGCTCTGCAAATTTTAATTTTTTTGTTTTTTACAAAATCAAATAACAAAAGCAAAATCTCAAGTCATGGTGATCGAAAACTGTGAAAGGGATTAAGAAATAATCTATGGATGAATAATGGAAGATTACCATAGACCAAGTTAAGAAATTGTGCTATGCAGATAGAACTTTCTCAGATATTGGAAGAGTTATGAGGGATATCAAACGGTGTGTAACGATAGGAAATTGATGGGGCATTAGAGTATATAATACATCGATCAATAAGTCCCGGGACTAATCAACAGATGGCGCCTCTAATAAGAAATCCATACCATTCTCAGTTAGTACCAACCTTTAGAAGTTACGTGTCAAACTTTCATGACATTCCGACATTGTGTTATTGAGTTTCAGTAGTTTGAGTGACGCTACTTTTGCTATTTTCAAAATAATGGAAAAAACCGAATTTCGTGTGTTGATAAAACATTGCTTTTTAATGGGAAAAAATACCATTCAAACTCAGCGATGGCTTGAAAAGTGTTATCCGGGCTCTGCTCCGTCGAAAACAACCATTTGTCGGTGATATGCTGATTTCAAACGCGGTCGTACAGACACAAATGATGCTGAAATCTCTGGTCGTCCAAATGAGGCTGTTACACCAGAAAACATAAAAAAACCCTCAAAATAGTTGCATGAGATAGCTGACATCCTGAAGATATCATTTGGTAGTGTTTACACTATTTTGCATGAACATTTGGTCATGAAAAAGCTTTTTTCGAAATGAATGCCGCGTTTGCTCACAATGGAACAGAAACAACAACACATCGATGATTCAGAGCGCTGTTTGGCACTTTACGAGAAATAAACAGGAGTTTTAGCATCGGTATGTGACAATGGATGAAACTTGGATCCACTACTATACTCTGGAATCAAATCGGCAGTCAGCTGAGTGGAGAGCAGCCGGTGAAAGTTGTCCGAAGCGACCAAAAACTCAACTCAACCGTCAGCCAGGAAGGTTATGACCTCCGTATTTTGGGATGCGCATGGTATAATATTCATCAAACACCTTGAAAAGGGAAAAACCATCAATAGCGAATATTACATAGCATTATTGGAGCGTTTAAAGGCAGAAATTGCAAAAAACGGCCCAATATGAAGAAGAAAAAAGTTCTCTTTCATCAGGACAATGCACCGTGTCACAAGTCGATGGTAACGATGGCCAAATTGCATGAGTTGAACTTCGAATTGCTTCAGCACTCACCGTTTTCTCCAGATTTGTCCCCCAGCGACTATTGGCTGTTCGCAGACCTCAAAAAGATGCTCCAGGGAAAGAGATTTGGCTCCAATGAAGAAGTGATTGCCGAAACTAACGCCTATTTTGAAACCAAATATAAATCGTTATACACGGTTGGCATAGAAAAATTACGAAAGCGTTGGAATGAATGTATCGCTCTTGAAGAAGACTATGTTGTTGTTTTAGTAGTAAGTCCTGGGACTTATTAATCGATGTGTTAATTGTATACTCAAATAGAGTGAAACGTGAACGTGAAGAAAAACTGAAAGTGTCGAATAAGTACTGTAGAAATGCGTGCATTGAGAAAAATGCATTAAGTGACAATACGTTGTCATATGTGACAGAATACGGAATGAAGTGATAAGGGATGAATGTGAACTTAAGGCTGATGTGTTGAGTAAGATGAAGAAGTTTCTCTAAGATGGTTTAAGCACGTGGAACAAATGAATGAAGAAAGCCTAATAAAGCAAATATACAGTGCAAATGTGAGTAGATGTGCTGGAGGAAGATCAAGGAAAGTATTGTTTGATCATATTTTGGAAGAAGAAGAATCGTAGGAGTTGTTGTCGTCGCTGCAGGGCCTCGTGGTCGAGGATCCCCTCGCCACTCTAACGTCAATTTTGAACCGTTCTTCCACGTCGATCATGTGATCTTCTGTGAGAAAACATCCTAGATGCGCACTCCCTCCCGCAAATGTCACAGACATGTGGACCCTGCTGAGCCACCTGGCCTTGCTGACGCATGTTCGCAGCACGCTGACTGTTTCTCACACGTCTAGCCGCTGAGACGCCATCAGCCCGAGAGCATACGGCTCTCCACCCCTCACGGTACCGAGCCACCCGCTCCCAGTCTTAAGGTGTCCCGCACAAAGTAAGCGACTCTCGCAGACTGTCCTTAAGCACTTTCTCTGCCCACCAACTCTTCGCTTGCCCACCATTTCCTTGTACAAGACACGTTTTGGGAGTCTAAGATCGCCCATGCGTATCACATGTCCGATCCACCGCAATTTCGCCTTTACAACCATATCGTCTATAGGTTTACAGCTGGAGCGTTGCAGGACCGAAACATTTGTGACATGATCACTCTAGTGAATCCAAAGAATTCGGCAAAGGAAACGCTGGTGGAACATTTCAAGGCTTTGAATGCGCCTTCTATAAGGAACCCAAGTCATAGAGAAGTGTGGGAAGGACAACAGCCTTGTAGACTGGGAGATGTCTCTGCTGTAGAAAGGTATATGAATACGGAATAGGTGAAATATGTGTGTCGAGATAGGAAAGTCTTGCACTCTGTCTTCTCTGCCTACTCGAACAGAGAAACAACATGATGTATATATTGATTTTGAAGTGCTGAATGTGAAAATATTGGTCATAATTTTAGATTAGCTCCAGTTTACAATATCAGACTTTCTGTATTGAAATACAGGTCTATCTATTCTTTTTCATTGCTTTTACAAATACTTTCATGAGACCCAGTTTTGTGTGTAATGATGGCAGCAAAACTTTACTGGGTTCTCTAGCGATTCCCATAGAACATTTTGCATGCCAGACATAAGAGCTTTTCAATTAAATAATTCCTTATGCTTATAGTGAACACTCCTGATGCGATTGCCCCTCTTAGATATAAAGCATAGTATTTGGTGCAGTCTTGTAGACTAACTAGTATTGCGATGATTTTTAAAATCCTTTAGGCCTCTTTTACACTCATCTTTGAAATGGAAATGTTGATCTTTCCGTAGATTTTTATATTGTCAGTATGCTCATTTATTTTTCATGTGCAATGCCTCAAAAGTACAGCAAACATTTCTGAAGCACTACAATATTTTGTTATACACTTTCATGGTAAAGTCTTACCTATTCGAAATACACGTTGAATTATCTTACCTCTTTGAAATCACGACTGAGTGGTTTAGGCCAAAAATTCACAAATTAGTAATGAAGTGTGAGCCGGTGCATTATCGTGATGCCGGTGCATTATACAGGAGTTGTATGCCCACAATTCTGATCAATTTCTTCGGATTGCCTCGTGCAAACGGTGTAAAACCTCGAAAAAAAAATTGTTTAGTCATTTTTAAAATGAAAAAACTCGTAAACGTGCCAAAATGTAAATTCTTGCCTGTCAAATACAAACTGCCCATCCAATATGACTGAAAATATAAATTTAAATCACAGACAGTGTCGCCAATGTGAAAAAAAGAGATGGGCTCAATCAAAAAACAAACAAACTGCAAAATAAAAATTCTCGTTTTTATCAACCGTCGTATAGGGGGTAATCATTTTAACGATTGAGCCAAATATGGAATTGGTTATTTCAACGATTAAGTCTCAAATTTTACACTAATTTTGTTTTGTTTTACCTAACTCTTAATTATAAATTTAGTGCTTGCTGTGCTAAATTTGACGATAAAACTGAATATGCATTGTACCATATAAGGTATCCTAAAAAATATATACCAGGTCTGTAAATATGAAACAGGATTTTTTTTATAGAAAATACACATTTATTGTGTGAAAATGATAAAAAATATTTTATTCAAAGTATTGCCCATCGCTAGCTACACATTTTTCCCATCTCTCTGGCAATTTGTGGATGCCACGTTAAAAAAACTGTTGCTCTTTTGAGGCAAACTAATCATCGAGCCATTTTTGTAAGAAGTGAAGCGCTGCTCAGCAAGTGCATGTCCCATCGATGTAAATAAGATGTAATCGGATGGAGCCAAGTCTGATGAGTAAGCCGCATGCGAAAGTATTTGCCAACTAACAACTATTTGCCTCGTTGTTGTTGCGTTTGAGCGTCATCCTCATCCAACAATGTTTGCAATTCGGCGTCTTCAAACTTTCTCGGTTGTCTTCCACGCTCTTCGTTTCGCTTCGACAAGCATTCGATGCGATTCTGCAGCAGTTTTCTTCAAATGGTAACAGAAAATCAATGCTGTTCGCAAATCGTAGTTTTCAGGCACAAAAACAGACATGTTCAACGCTGTGAAAAGATATGTAGTTGTATTAAACTTGTATTGTTGTGAGTTAAAAGTCTTTGACAAATGTAAACACAAAAAAAGGCGCCAATTACGCGGTTTGACAGTCTCTACATTGACAAGTAGAGCTATCTATGAGCAAATTTCGGTTTCATATTTACAGATCTGGTAAATATAAATTTTAAATAGTGACAAGTTCATCTTGTCAGTTGATTCCTCAAGACTGAGGATTGTGTTCCTTCAGATCCGTATGCCCAACTCTGCCAATGATTCTACACCTCTCCCTCTTGGAATACTATCATCATAGCACATCCCGAATTGGTTAGTCCATCGAGTTGGCAATTAACCTCTGTCTCGTCATCCTTCCTCGTTGCTTGTTAGCATGAGTCTTTCCAAATTCTCTTCTCTTATGCTTACTATATGACTAAAGAATTGAACTACTTGTCGCAGACAAAACGTGGACAAGCTGTTGGATGATGGGTACATTAGTGCTTTGATAATGATAGGATATACCTTGTATTTGAGTATGACTGTCAGTCATTTGATGTATGTAAGACACTGGCGCGTGTATTGGTTTATATTGGACCTTTTACTATCTGTGAGCAAGTCCCCACATACAGGTTGTTAGTGCAATCAAAAACTCACTATCTTCAGAAATGACCGAGAGAGAAAGGAAAGTGAATTCACTTGAAAGCTGTATTGTGGAGTTTCGCTTTACTCTTGAATAATAGCCGTGAGCTCCTATTTATAATATAAAGTATACTCCAATATCAATTGATGCTATCTATTTTCAACAATCATTTAAATTTACAATCATTTTGTCTATGTATATTTATAACTAGTTGTCTATACATTTTTAAGTCTCGTGATACTAAAATCTATGATATTTACTCTTTTGTCTAGGAACCGTAATTACTTACATAAATTTTAATTATGAACTTTTGGGTGGATCTTGCGCCTTGAGCCTTTTTTACAGTTCAATAGAATCAGTGGCTATAGATTAAAATAATGCCGGAAAAGGACTAAACAACATTTATACTAAAAATATCCAATAAACTGAAGGAGATTAATCCCACAATTAATAAATTAAAATGTGTGACTGTCGTAAGTTTAATATATTGCTATTGACATATTTGAATTGTAAAACGTTTCATGTATTTCTAGCAGGTTCGTGGAAACGAGTTTGAGACAATATATTTAGGACTATCAATAATAAACTTATATCAAATCGAATATAGTCCGTCTTTCAGAGAGTTTAAGAAGACGGGTATAAGTCAGTAAGAGATTGTAGTCAAGCATGTTGTTAGGTGGAATACCAAGAGGACAATGAATATGTCTCAGAAATTTATTCTGGACCCGTTCAATTGTATTTTGTTTATTTTTTTGAACTGAAGCATTTAGCATTGAAAAAAAATCAGACATTTTTATTTTGTGTACAGAGTTAGAAAATCGTACATTTTTTAAAGTAATCGTATTTAAGGCCCAAGACGAAAGATGCAACAATTTTTGGCTCTTTGATTCTTTCAAAATTAGAGATTGTAGAATTATGAGCTTATATATACTGAAAACAAATAATCTATATGAATTATTTCGTCAAACGATATGATATATTTATAAAAGTATTGCTATAACAAACGATCGTATGTAAAAACTAATTTATTATTATATTATTGTATATCCTAATTGATATTATCTTTATTTCTATTGTAAAATGCATTTCTTTTCTTTATGGTATATTTTGAATCTTTACTTCCGAATGTCTAGAAAAATCTATGAAATAAAAATATATGATACAAAGAACACAATTTTATTTCCACTATTACCATTTTCTATGACTTTCTAAGATTTAAATGTGTTTCAGAGTTAAGGTTGGCCGACATTTCAAAGGTTTTACAGCCTTCATTTTATGTAACACTTCATTGTAAAAACAATCTGGCGGGCTTATTGCCAATGTGGTGGCAATGTCTTCCAGCTAACCAGACAAAAGTAAATAAATTTACAGTCGTAAAAAATATTCAAATGATTATTTATCTTTATGAAATTTATGAACAATACACATAATAAAAGTAAAAGTGAGATATCATCAATCAAAGGAAAAGGAAGGGATGGTGGAGAGGAGAGGAAAGATAAATCAGGAATGAAACACGTTACATTACTGACTAGAAATTAAGAGTTTTTCAGTTGCAACACGTTTGTATTGTATGATGGTATTATACTTTCATTGTATACAGTACAACTTGGGCTTATTACCACGTGGCTATCTCTTCCAATCAACAAGAAAGATGTCAAACAAGCCTTAACCCTTTACAGGGTAAGTTTTTATTTTTGAGATATTGAGTTTTTTGTTGAATAAATCATTATTATGTGTATCAAATCAACTTTATTTCTTCAAAAATGTGTTTTAAAAATTTTTTTTTTGGAAATGAGGTGGTTGCATATGAGACCTGTGCCCATTTCAAGGGGTCATGTCAGTGGTCGCAAAAGTGACCATTGAATGTTTAGGTAATAATATCTCAGTTAAGCTGTATTAGGAAATAAAATTCTTATATGAGATATAATGAATGGTGATTTACTTATAATACCTATTTACATTTTTGACAATAAATTGACCGGATGTTTAGATCATTGCTACTGAACATGCAGCTAACTTCACGACAATCCGTCTTAAATAAGACCTCTGCCCGTCCACTACATTTGCCAAGTTGACATTTGTGTTACTTAAAAACGTTTCATTAAGGAAATGAATCCTTATAAGTACAACCATAAGGGTGGTCGCATATGCCACCCATTTCTGCTTATGCCCGTTAAAGGGTTTTTGCCCGTCCCGATTTTTCTTTTCCTTTCCTCTCCCCCATCCCTTCCTTTCCTTTTGATTGATGATATCTCACTTTACATGAAAAATAATGTTCAGGTGATTGTCCGTCTTTGTGGGGTTCGTGGGCATGTGCTCACGTATGTGTTTATGGATTTCGTGGGGATGGATAGTCATTTGAATGATTTATGCGACCATGTAACTTGCTTCATTTACTTTTGTCTGGTTGGTTGGAAGAGATTGCCGCCTGGCAATAAGCCCACCAGAATAAAAGTGTTAAATAAATAAATAATAAAGGGTTAAGTGGAAACCAGACTGGAATTCTTTCGTTCAATCCACCAATCTTACCAACTGGACCAGGGTTCGGCAAAATACGGCACGAGGGCCAAATATGGCCCATCATTTCTTATTATTATTATGTTACATTTTGTGTAGTAAATTTGTAAAAACTTTTTTTTTCTTGTTATGTAAAATTACCAACAAAAATGTTCTCGAGTTTACCTCTTGGCCCACACAAAGCCTAAAATATTTACCATTTGGCCCTTTAGGATAAATGTTTGCTGACCGCTGAACTAGACCATGGAGGTTGTCTAAAATAATTTCTGATTTGTTGGAAGAGATTGTCATATGGCTTTTCCATTGATTTCCATACTTGAACACATGACAGTTAAATTTGGTATGGATATTAACAGCATTGATGCTGTCTGTCTATAATAATAATACTGCCTAATAATGTAGTGAGTACTGCGACATTGAACCAGTGTACGAGACGTCAGGACAAGTTCCCGCACAGAAATCCAGGAATGCTGTTTTGTTTCCTTTGGTTATTTTTCTTTATGATCATATGACAGTCAAACTTGATAAATATATCAACAGCATCCATGCTGCTTGCTATAATGATAATACTGCCCAATAGTGTAGCGAGTGCTGTGACATTGAACCAGTGTATGAGACGTCTGGACAAGTTCCTACACACAAACCCAGGAGTACTGTTTCGTTTCCTTTGCTTTTCCCTCACTGTCTATCCATGAACATATGACAGAGTAACTTGATATAGATATTAACAACATTCATGCTGACTATAGTGATAATACTGCCCAATAGTGTAGCGAGTGCTGTGACATTGAACCAGTGTATGAGACTTCTGGACAAGTTCCTACACACAAACCCAGGAGTACTGTTTCGTTTCCTTTGCTTTTCCCTCACTGTCTATCCATGAACATATGACAGAGTAACTTGATATAGATATTAACAACATTCATGCTGTCTGACTATAGTGGTAATACTGCCCAATAGTGTAGTGAGTGCTGTGACATTGAACCAGTGTATGAGACTTCTGGACAAGTTCCTACACACAAACCCAGGAGTACTGTTTTGTTTCCTTTGCTTTTCCCTCACTGTCTATCCATGAACATATGACAGAGTAACTTGATATAGATATTAACAACATTCATGCTGACTATAGTGATAATACTGCCCAATAGTGTAGTGAGTGCTGTGACATTGAACCAGTGTATGAGACGTCTGGACAAGTTCCTACACACAAACCCAGGAGTACTGTTTCGTTTCCTTTGCTTTTCCCTCACTGTCTATCCATGAACATATGACAGAGTAACTTGATATAGATATTAACAACATTCATGCTGACTATAGTGATAATACTGCCCAATAGTGTAGCGAGTGCTGTGACATTGAACCAGTGTATGAGACTTCTGGACAAGTTCCTACACACAAACCCAGGAGTACTGTTTCGTTTCCTTTGCTTTTCCCTCACTGTCTATCCATGAACATATGACAGAGTAACTTGATATAGATATTAACAACATTCATGCTGACTATAGTGATAATACTGCCCAATAGTGTAGTGAGTGCTGTGACATTGAACCAGTGTATGAGACTTCTGGACAAGTTCCTACACACAAACCCAGGAGTACTGTTTCGTTTCCTTTGCTTTTCCCTCACTGTCTATCCATGAACATATGACAGATTAACTTGATATAGATATTAACAACATTCATGCTGACTATAGTGATAATACTGCCCAATAGTGTAGTGAGTGCTGTGACATTGAACCAGTGTATGAGACGTCTGGACAAGTTCCTACACACAAACCCAGGAGTACTGTTTCGTTTCCTTTGCTTTTCCCTCACTGTCTATCCATGAACATATGACAGAGTAACTTGATATAGATATTAACAACATTCATGCTGTCTGACTATAGTGATAATACTGCCCAATAGTGTAGTGAGTGCTGTGACATTGAACCAGTGTATGAGACGTCTGGACAAGTTCGTACACACAAACCCAGGAGTGCTGTTTTGTTTCCTTTACTTTCTCTCCATAAACATATGATAGTTAAACTTGATAAAGATATTATATGAACTACGGACGCGGCAACTAAGTGTGCCAATGTCGCCCATTGTGAATAAAACGAGATCCTATGAAATGGACATCACTTGACAATGACGTATATTCCTTCATATATAGGAATTTCACGGCCATTATCCAAGAAGAAGAAGACAGCATTAAGGCTGTCTGTCTATAATGATAACAGTAAAAATAAATAAATTGGGCGATGGTTTTTCAAAATGAAACACACAAAAACTGATAGTAAAAAATATATTGATCACAATTTAAAAACATCTAAACACAACCCAATTTAATCAAAAAGATTTAGTAAATTCATAACAAAAAAAAAACAACTTAAATAAAATTAGCTTGTAACAAAAAATAAAACAGTTTAGTGGCACAAATGACTAGAAAAACATGTGTAACCTATGTATTGAATTCTTGAGGAAATTATTGACGTGGTAGACCGAGATAAGGAGCAGTATCGCTGCACAGACAGAGAGGGCCAGCCAAGCGTTGCGGCGGCCTTCCTGCCACTCTTGCAGCTCAGACAGGCGGAGGAACCTGGAATAATGGATCAAATTTTATACATTCGTGTACAAAAAATCTGTGGCTTATATAATATTGCGTAAACGGCGTAAAAGTAGGGTAACTATCTGTGAACTATTTATTTTTATTCACAATACAGGGTTAGTCTATTTACAAAATTTTCAATAGTTGCTTGAAACAATTTGACGAGTGCTTTCAAGTATTCCCAGTCTTATGAAAAGAAACTCGTAGAAGAAAATTTTCTTTTACTATTGAAAATGTGATATGAAATACGAGGCGTATCCAGAAAGTAAGTGTACTGAGGCTCTCACGACCGGATGGATTTTATTTTCGACATGTTGGCTACACTTCCGTGTAGCCTGACCCTTCTCCTCCGCAACACGACCGGTTTGAGGTCAGTACGTTGAGAAGTGTCGACGCGACAACACGTTTCGTGAAAAATTTCAATCCAATCTCCCGCCAAGTGCGAAATAAATAATGCCGGGTAAGAGTTTTTGAGGCGTTGCAAACTCCATGGAGATGAATTTCTCCGCTCCATCGTTACTGGAGATGAAACTTGGGTTGCACACTACACGCCTGAAACCAAAAGGCAGTCTCAACAGTGGCGTCACACCTCTTCACCCTCCGCCAAAACGTTCAAAACCACAATTTCAGTCAGGAAAATCATGGCATCCGTGTTTTGGGACTTTCAAGACATAATTTTAATTGAATATATGCCTCAAGGGGAGACCATCAACTCTGCAAAATACTGTGAGACCCTAAAAAAATTGCCGAGGGCGATTCAGAACAAGAGGAGAGGCATGCTGACAAAGGGAGTCTGCCTGCTGCACGACAATGCCAGACCACACACGGCCAACGCCACGAAGGAACTGCTCGCCTCGTTTAAATGGGATGTCCTGAACCATCCCGCGCATTCCCCTGACCTAGCACCTTCAGATTACTATCTCTTTACCTCCCTGAAGCTGCACATGGGTGGAAAAAGGTTTTCAACCGACGAGGAGGTAAAGGAGGAGGTGGAGAAGTGGACGGAGGGGTTGGCGGGAAACTACTTCGAGGAAGGCATCAAAAAGTTGATACCCCGCTTCACCACCTGCATCGAGAGGAATGGCGACTATGTCGAAAAATAGCTTACATATGTACTACGGTAACCACGTAATTTTTTTGTTTAAATAAAAAAAATTGTAACCTACAAAAATTCAGTAGACCTACTTTCTGGATATGCCTCGTATGTCAATATCCGAAGCAGTCCCATTCAGAATAGTTAAGGCTCTTCCAACAGGCATAGCAGCTGGGGTTGCGTGAGTTAAGGCCCAATTGTTAGATACATTTAACAATAAATATCTATACCAGGAGCTGAAGATTTCTTCGCACGCTGAAGGAATATTAAGGGGGTATTCAACTCTAAAAATTTGAAAAAAACATTTTTTTTGCATATTCTTAAAGTTTAGACTTTTAAAAATATGTTCTCAAAAGGAAATTTAAAAATTTTCAATATTCACGGAAGTTATAGCTATAAATCAGCAATTACGCCGCACCGGAATGACTCGGACAATTATCTTAAAACTTTAAACGCGTTTTTCTCTAAACTACTTTTTTCGACCTGGTCAACATAAAATCTCAAGTTCTATCCAACCGATTGCCTTCGAATTTGGTATGAAACTTCGATAAATGTTTTTATATCGTTTCTATCTTGAAAAATTCAAAACTATTTTTTTACTATTCTTTGAAAATTAAAAAATTTGAAAAAAAAAGGTTAGAAAAATAGAATTTTTTTTCAGACAGCTGCATTTTACTATTTTTTTTTCTCTTTGGTACCAACAATAACGACATTATTTCTTATCAAGAAACTGTGTACGATTTTTGTTTCAGATTTACGAAAGCGTTTCAATCATGTCAACCAGCTCACCCATTTTTTTTTTTTTACAAGATATAACAGCTGATAACATCTTGAATTTTCAATTTCTTTTTTCAACATTTTTTTTGTACACTCAAATCATCAATCAACTGTACAAAAATTTATAAGAAAAATACTTTTTGTTTTTTTTTTTATTAAGTCTAAAAAAACGCTCGAAATTCACGCCTCCAGAGTAGAATACCTCCTTAAGACATTCAGAGTAGAACTGAGTAGGATTAAGCCATGGATAGACACCAAATTCACTCATATGGAAATATTACAGATATGTTTTCTGTACCATCTCTACCATGAGTGACTTTTGTATTCCCCTGCGGACTCCAAATGCAAGCATTGCTTTCTAGTTTGCTATGAACCAATGAATTAAAGACCACCATTTGGCTTTCAAACAATTTTGAGATTGAGATCATAAATCCTAGAATTTTGTAGGTTAAATTGCAGACGTGGAACAAGACATCCAGATCTTTAATGTCTGTGTGCAGGGTGGGGATAAGCGTTGGATTCAAGTGTATATTTATGAATTTTAACACATGAGTTATAATTTTAACATATGACAATTTTACACTCGGATGCGTTGAAATATAATTTATTATTGTGACTTTATTTACAAACATAATACTGTGACTGTGTCCGCCCCATAATGACATACAGCAAAGAGTCCAGAGCCAACACTGTCAGAACCAAAAATCTTCTTCGAACCAGCGAAATGAAGGTACTCAGGAGTATCGCAGGCAAAACCCTTCATGATAGAGTACGTAACACAGAAATCCGAAGGACGTGCGAAGTTGAAGATATGGTCAGATGGGGATGACAGAGAAGAAGGTTCTGGAACGAACACGTATCCAGAATGGCGGAACCAAGAGCCGTAACAATGGCCAGGGACAGTATCCCCCAAGCAAGCAGACCTTCAGGACGACCTCCCAAAAGATGGAAAGACAGTTGGCAGTCGACGTCGCAAGAGGCAAACAATGATGCAGGACCATAACAGGCCAACAGGCCTAAAATAAGATGAAGAAGAAGAAGACTTTATTTACAAACATAATAGAGATCTGACTGAAGTGTAAGCAGTCAACAGCTCAGTTCGATCCCACCACCACCCACATTGTTATGAGGGACAAAATAAGTCCCCATCCAGTGCGATCTATACTAGAAGATCAAAATCTTCTTTATTTTTTATAATTGTGATGTCACATAGTAACGAAGAAGGAACTGGCCAAAGAGACTCTTCCTCCAGTGGCGACACACCTGAGTGTCAAAGAGGCTCTTCCTCCAGTGGTGACACACCTGAGTGTCAAAAGAACAGTAGCGATGAAAGACTTAAGGTTCAACACCACGGGAGAAGGAAAATGACTCGCAACATAGTAAATATATTCATAAAATGGCTTAAGCCCTGGAGTGCAAACAGCCTAGCATGTTGCCAGTACTTTCATAGAAAAAAATATCCCTCTTGACTCTTCCATCACCTGAGAAAATACTACCTAAATAGCAAAATTCCTCAATTCGCTCCGATCTTTCATTATTCACCCACATGTCGCATTCACTTTTCCTTTCACATTTTCAATTCACTCTTGTAATAAATTGCCATTAGTACAAAAATACCTGTTTCCGACTCCCAGCGGAAGCTCGAACCTGGACGGCAATGGTAGTAGAGCCTCGTACAGCTCCTGCAGCATCATGCGGACTATGATGCTTTCCTCTTCTCGCGTTGGATCCAGGTTGTCGTTGATGCAAATGAATTTTCTGGATAACCAATAAATACTATCGGTTAGATTTTTTTGAGATATGGAAAAGAACAGTCAAACAGAAGATTCTATATAGATTCTTTATACCATCAACATTGACATTTTAAACAGCTCCAAACTGTAAGAGTGGCAGCAGTTATAATGCAAGATGCATCCAGCAAGTGATTTTGAATGAATAAAACTGTAAGAGTGACAGCAGTTATAATGCAAGATGCATCCAGCAAGTGATTTGAATGAATAGAACTGTAAGAGTGACAGCAGTTATAATGCAAGATGCATCCAGCAAGTGATTTGAATGAATAGAACTGTAAGAGTGACATCAGTTATAATGCAAGATGCATCCAGGAAGTGATTTTGAATGAATAAAACTGTAAGAGTGACAGCAGTTATAATGCAAGATGCATCCAGGAAGTGATTTTGAATGAATAGAACTGTAAGAGTGACAGCAGTCATAATGCAAGATGCACTCAGCAAGTGATTTTGAATTAATAGGAATAGCAAATCGTAAGTTCTGTGACTTTTTCCTTTGTATATAAATAGATCATATATGTAGTTCTCATCAAAATTTGGGTTTTATTAAATATCAGAAAGCACTCATATATTACGGTGAGTAAAAAATAATTAGAACTCTGGCTGCAGAATTAATTTTAATCAATTTTTAGAAAAGACAAACACCATTTTTCAAGATAATCTCCTTGCTATTCAATACACTTTGTCCATATTGTCAACAAGCTTTAATCGTATTCCCTCATCAAAGATTTTTTTAGTCTGAGCTGCGAGCCACGAATGCACCGCTGTCTTCTTCATATCAGAGGTGAATCTTCACACTCGTAGGGCTGCTTTCAGGGAACCAAACAGGGAGGTTCGAAATCAACGATCTTTTGCACGGAAGTCCAGTGCGTTACCGCGTGGCTTTCCACCTCAAATTATATGAACACTACACTAAACCTAAAGCCGAATGTGTTACTATAATATATTGGAAGAACTACAAAGATGTCTTTGTAGTTCGTTTTCCTTTGTGGGTTCGAATCCTGAGTTAGAGCACCCTTGAAGAAAATTTGCTCTTTAAAACGCACTACACAAATTGTCCTTTTATTTATTTAACACTTTAATTGCAAATACAATCTGGCGGGCTTATTGCCAGGCGGGAATCTCTTCCAACCAACCAGACAAGAATAAAAGAAGCAAGTTACGTGGTTGCATAAATCATTCAAATGACAATCCATCCCCACAAAATCCATAAACACATACGTGAGCATATACCCACGAACCCCACAAAGACGAACAATCACCCAAATATTCTTTTTCATATAAAGTGAGATATCATCAATCAAAAGGCGAGGAAGGGATGGTGGAGAGGAAAGGAAAACAAAAATCAGGAATGAAACACGTTATTTTACTGAATAGAAATTAAGAGTTTTTTCAGTCGCTTCTTAAAGCATGCCAAGGACGGAGCGAGTCTTATATTGGTTTGTAACTGATTCCAGAGTCTCACTGCATTTATTACTGTCTTCAGAAACAGATCTATACTGAATAAATCTATACTGAGTTAAAGAACGAACTTGGTTTCTCTCCTGATTTCATCCAAAGCACCGACAGCCTTGGTGATGTTGGACTCCAACATAGCGAAAGTGTGTCTCGGAGAGGCTGAGCGGGCTACGGCTCTTGGTTTCCTGGTGCCCAGAGAGGCCAGCAGTGGCTTCCTGATCCCCTCACACTCTGATATCAGCGCCTTTGTCAGCGTCGGCTAGAATGTGACGACAGTACAAAGAGAGGCATTGTTTATTAATTTAGACACTTGTAATACACAAATGGCGAGTTTATTGTCAATTGGAAATCTCTTTCAACCAACCAGATAAGTTAGACAGATTCGTGCCGATTGCTGGGCAAAAGGTTATGTTGTTTCCAAAAATAAAAATAAATTATGCGTGCACATACGTGGGTCATCCAGAAAGTAAAGAACGTTTTAGCATAACTAAATAAAAATGAAAGATATCAACACAAAACTTTATTTACAAAGTCACAGTACCTTTCTCTATTTTTCAATGTAGTCACCATAGCTGTCAAGCTGTAGCATTTATTGTAACGTGGAACCAATTTTACAATTCCGATGTTATACTCTTCTACCGCCAAAGATTTGAGCCAGGATGTCACTTCATGTTTGAGGTCTTCATCGTTTGCGAACTGTTTTCCACCCAAAACTTCCTTTAGTTTCGGGAATAAGTGAAAATCACTTGGTGCCAAGTCAGGGCTGTAAGGAGGTTGTCCAAAAATTTCCCACATAAGACGTTGAAGTTTTCGTTGTGTTCGTGCTGATGCATGAGGCCACGTATTGTCATGAATCAAAACCACCTTTCTCGACAACAGTCCACATCTTTTATTTTGGATGGCGCGTCTAAGTCGTTGAAGAGTTTCACAATAGGTCTCTGAGTTTATTGTGTGTCCTCTTGGCATAAAATCCACGTGGATCAAACCCTTTCGGTCCCAAAAAACTGTTGCCATAACTTTTTTGGTGTTGAGATTCAATTTTTCCTTTCCAAGCACACATTTATTTTGTAGCCAAGGTGCTCTGTCACTATTTCATGTAGGAGCGATCGTGAAATTTGTGGGAAAGATTCATGTACTGTGCTTAAAGTTGCCTATAAATTTCGATAGGCTGAACATTTTGTGCATTCAGAAAACGAATGACATAACGCACTTCACATTTGGTGGTATTTTCGATGGGCGCAGCCATTTTGAAAGGTTACAGAACAAAGGCGCACGACCGTTCAGCAACAAAACTCGACTCGCATTGAAGCGAGGGAAGGAGCTAACTGGCGCGCATACGATCGCGGTGGTAAGGGATCGGTGCAGGGCGTGGTGCGATCGTTCTTAACTTTCTGGACGCGCGCCTAGTATGTTGTGATCGATAATTTTTTTCTGGTTAATTCAAAATATCAAATGAAAATATATGAATTTTATACACACAGAAAAATCTTGCCAGTAAATTTGAGGATTTAATGGGTCGATTTTTGAAATATAATTCAGTATAGGATCTTGAATTTTGCAAATATATAAATTAAAAATATAGAAAACGTGTAAACCTCACCATTTCGGAATCGAGATATCTCTCATGGGATGGAGTCGGATGAGTCCGGTACTCCTCCTTGTCACATTGCCTCGCAGCCGCCTCCAGGGCTCGAACTATCTCCACCGTCAGGGGCAGGCCCCGAACCCGGGCCAGCACTGTGCGCACTTCCCGATCAGACCATGTACTACAAGGACAACAGATACTTATGTTATAGAAAGAATAAAATTTACTAGGAGATAAGTATTATGTCCGGAGAATTGCAGTTGGTGAGTGAGAGGTATGTAGTAAGTTTCTAAATTCTGCTTTTATAAAGTCTCGTGTCTTAAGAAGTGAAAAAGCTACCAACTCTTATTGGTGAATAGTCTATTTTGCATGTGATATAAAAATTTATTCATTAAAATTTAAATGCAATGGTTTAATCCTTGGTTACACTTATTCAAGAAAATGTACTTGTCTCTTTGTTTTCTTACCAAATATGTCTATCTAAATATATGTAGATGTGGGAAAGTACCCAATATAATGACCACATCAGCCCTTTTTTTTATCCACTTTGCACGGATTTCTCCTGTTACGCAAAGAGAGTCTGCTTCTAGTTAGCTTTTTCGTAAGGAAGAATATCAGCCAGGATTTTTCTAATGCTGCTAGACGGTACCGAGAATATATCAACCGTGTCATTCAGTTGGTTCAATATCTCTATAACACGCGTGACTGAGTGTTTAGCCATGATATTCATACTGTAAGTTGGTATGTAGAACAGAGGGTGATTCCTTGCACGGCTATTTAAACTCAGTGCTTCTAGAATCGAAGGACAGTTAAAGCAACCTTGATAAACCTTAAGTAGGAATATCGCAATGGATTCTTGCCTTTTTGTTTCGAGGCTTCTATAGTTACACACCGTGAGAAGTTCGACATGGTGAGTGTATCAGACGTGTGCCGTCACCCTTGTGTGTGTGTATGTATGTGGTATAATGGAAAAAGACATTGATGTGTAGATCTGTATATTAAATTGTATAAACTTATATTTGTATGTGAATTCATTCTATAATGTTCTTGTAATTTGTTGTAAAATGTATGTTTGTTTGACTCCGATAGCGTTCGCGACCGCAATGGAAATAAGTGACTTGCGGGGTGATGCGATCGGAGAAGGTCGGGGCCCAGTCGGCGTAAGCAGGGCCCAAAACCCCGAAAGTAGTTGTATTTCGCGGGCAATGGGCACTTGGACGGCCGACTGACCATTGATATAGAGGGTCCCCTGATTTTGGAAAATATAATACTTCTCAGTAACAACCGACTATACTACGTTTCACTTGAGACCCGCTACCCTACTTCGACTGCCTGAGAGGAATCTCTCCCTGCTACCTTCTTTTTCTACTGGATCTTCGCTACGGAATTCGCGACGTAGATTCTCTGAGCGCTAGGCGGCAACCAACGTGCCTATATACAGTCTTTGTGTCCCCTCCGGTACAGTGAGCATATTTCGGATAATCACCCTTTGTTCTGTACCATAGATATCTGAGGATTTTTTTTTATAATTGTTCTATATTATTTTAACCCTTGTCTTGTTATTTTTGATCTTTCAATAATGGTGGGTTCGATTCCCGAAATAGAATACTTTTGAGGAGATGTTCTCTAAAGTGCGCTGTATAAATTTCCTTTTTATTACTATTAAAAACTCTGATAAAAATGACTTACAAAGGACTGCGACGGACAAGGCAATTTAATAAAAAAAAAAAAGGAAAACTTACCCGCTATTATCCGTATCGAATTGGTCAAATATCTCTTCGATCGTCATCTTTCCCTTCTCGCTCATAAGGTAATGGAAATAAGCGAAACCGAATTGAAAATCGTTTCCTCTCCTGAACTTGTTTCTCACTGTCGCTCTGACGTGATCTTTAAACTTGACCTGCAGCTCTTCAATAATTCTCTTCTCCATTAAGTACGGTACGTGTGCTGGCACTTTCCTGTTTTGAAACCCGTACGCCTTATTGAATATCTTGTTCGTGTGTATCAAAGATTGCGCGTACATAGGCAATTTCCTATCATCTCTCTTTTTGGTTTCCTCTTTGATCTTCTCGCCGTACTTTTTACGTTTCCTAAATTTTTTTTCAGTCTTTATAAAATTTTTATTAAATGTGTTCACAGCTCCGCTTATATTTACTTTATCGTACGAGACTTTAACGAGTTTCGAAATAAAATTCCCTCTGGGTTTTTGGTATACGTTTTGCGGTTTCGCAACATGGTTCGTAATATTATTCGATAATTTAAATTGTACTTTTTGACTAGATTCTACGCTCTTTTTGTGTACGACAGTTTTATTAAAAAATCTTTCGTCACGTTCTTCTAAAGTTTTTCCTTTGATTCTCGGAGCGAATTTTAAACTCCTCATACTTTTCTTTTCGTTGACGATATCAGTTTCCATCAAGTTTTTGACTCCCCAAAATTTGTCTTCTATGTCAACGGGATCAATATTGATTTGTGTATTTCTCTTCTCCCGACGTAACCCATCTAATATATCTTGATCCTCGTGTTGTCTTGCTTGAAAGATCTGAAAATCATTTTTATTTCTTTATCTTCAATCTTACATATAAACAAGGGTTGTTACATCGAAATTGACCATGGATACTCCACAGAAATAATGACCATGGATACTCCACAGAAATAATGACCATGGATACTCCACAGAAATAATGACCATGGATACTCCACATAAATAATGACCATGGATACTCCACATAAATAATGACCATGGATACTCCACAGAAATAATGACCATGGATACTCCACAGAACTAATGACCATGGATACTCCACAGAACTAATGACCATGGATACTCCACTTAAATAATGACCATGGATACTCCACATAAATAATGACCATGGATACTCCACATAAATAATGACCATGGATACTCCACATAAATAATGACCATGGATACTCCACATAAATAATGACCATGGATACTCCACATAAATAATGACCATGGATACTCCACAGAAATAATGACCATGGATACTCCACATAAATAATGACCATGGATACTCCACAGAAATAATGACCATGGATACTCCACATAAATAATGACCATGGATACTCCACAGAAATAATGACCATGGATACTCCACATAAATAATGACCATGGATATTCCACAGAAATAATGACCATGGACCACAGAAATAATGACCATGGCTACTCCACAGGAATGTCGCATGTAATAAAAAAAAACAATTTATAAAGCGCCATTTAGAGGGCAAACTCTCCTCAAAGGTTCTTCGACTTGCGACTAAAACCCACTACTGTTGATAGTGAATGAAGTTAAATTAATGTTCATTTTACTGATATGAACTATCTTTTTATCTGTTTTTTTTAGAACATTCCTTTTTATTTAAAGTGAGATACCATCAATCAAAGGAAAAGAAAAGGGATGGCGGAGAGGAAAGAAAAATCAGGAATGAAACATGTTATATTACTGACTAGAGATTAAGAATTTTTTCAGTCGCTTCTTACAGCATGCCAAAGACGCAGCGAGTCTAACATTGGTTTGTAACTGGGTTCAGAGTTTCACTGCATGGATAGTAAAGGACATTGTAAAAAAAGAAGAACGGTGAACTGGGAAGGCAAATTAATATTGTAAATAAAGTAAGAACTACTTTTTTTTAAATAATTTTGCTATGTACATTATATCATTGACGGAAAGTAAAAATTAAATAAATAAATAAATAAAAACATTGATAGTTTTCGAAGGAATTAAAAATACATCGAATAATACCAAATATGTAGAAAAAAATCCAAAAATATTAAAAATATGTTTAATACATATTTTCTGGCTGGATAGAGCAGACCAGATTTTGAAATTTTGTGGCTGGATCAAGCAGACCAGATTTTGTATGAAGAAAAAGTCAAAAATTGTGTATGACGAGATGGATTTATATGGAGGAGGCGAAAGTTATATATTTGGATAGAGAAGTATGGAGATCTGTTTTCTCTGCCTACCCCACAAGGTAACGACCTCTGTGACCTAGTTGGTAAGACACCTGTCTTCTCATCCAGAGGTTGGGAGTTCAAATCCCGCTGGAACTCTGATTTAAAAAAAAAAAATCCAGTCTGGTTTTTACTTATCGCGATTTGAACATCTTTTTGGATAGATGGAAAAGATTGCCACATGGCAATAAACCGTACATTATACTGTATACAACGATAGTGTAATACAATACAATAATACATGGTGTAATAAAAAAATAGTATTTACCTTTGAATCAAACGTTTGTTCATCAAATCCAGGGTATCTTCCGGCATTGTCCATATCTGTGTAGTCAATCTTATCATCCTCATCGAAGAATGCAGCATCTGGGTAGTCCCCCAAATAGTCTAGAGCATTGCCCACTCCGTAGTGCCTGGTTTTGGGGTCGCCCAGGCAGTCTCCAGCGTCGTAATCACATTCCGCATTATTACATGGACTGTCACAGGATCTGTCACCTGCACACATAAAAATAGGCTATAGTTATACATACATACATAGCACCAAGCCATTTACCTACTGGGATAGGCAGATTCTACACATATTTCATCTCTTTCACATGCATATATAGGGTCTTTCAAATTGAGCATTTTTTTTTTAATTCTTGGATAAAACACAAATGGCGTCGCGAACTTGCCTGGGTCTTGTGACATTTGAGAAGCGTAATGTATGGCATTTATAAAAATGGAGTCGTATACAATACAACAACGCGTTCAAATTGAGAATTATTGTATCTATTGTAATCTCCGGAAACGGTGATATTAATTGCCCACCAAAATCATGTGATCTGACACCGTTGGACTATTTTCTCTGGGGTTACGTGAAAATCCAGGTCTATAAAAATGACCCCCGATCAATTCCTGAGCTGAAGGACGAAATTATTCGTGTTATTGGTGAGTTAGAACCGCAATTATGACAAAATGTCATAGAAAATTTTGACAAGAGTGGACATCTGTGGAGCTGCAAGAGGTGGACATTTGGCGGATATTGTTTATTATGTTTAAATGTTATACATTATACTTCAATGACCAATAAAAAGTTTTTTGAAATCAAAGCAAATTGTGTGTTTTATTCAAGAATATAAAAAATTTGAATAAAAAAAACCGCTCAATTTGAAAGACCCTTTATATTTGTTTTGTTAGTCTTAATTCATTATTTTCACGTGTCTAAACCATCTCAGAGTGTTTTTGATCTAACTCAACATATTAATCAGTCTTTAAGTTCATATTGATCCCTAATCCCTTTTTAGGAACGGTTGTTCCTTAAATGAGGATGATTGTTGGTTTAATAAAACTCGTTGAAATCGGAATATGCAAAGAGGTATTTTATTGATAAACGTCGGTATTTATAATATTTTGGAATGTGCGTAAGACGGAGCAAGATATATGTTGCTGTCTCGTCTCCGCATCACAATATATTTATTGTCATCACGTAGGGTATTTATTGTTTTGACTGACAGTGCGGAAGATATGTTGCTGTCTCGTTTCTCCGCTAATAGTGAGTTCAATGACCGACCGGGCGACCCTTGCCCGGTGCTTGTCTCGCATTGTAAGGAATGCGAGGTCAATGACCGGGCAGGCCAAGGGTCGCCTCAATGGGTTCAGTGACCGCACGGATAGTCGCTACACCTTCATTCCGTAACACATTTTCACCCCATGTATTCTTCAGTGAATGCCTTTCTACAGCATTCACTTGACCCTTTTCAGTATTTTTCATTTCGTCACAATATTTTTAATTAACGGCCATCTTTTCTCACCTAAAAAGGACCACGGGCAGCCATGAGCACAGTCCGGCACATTCCAGGAAGTGTAGACCTCGTAACCGTCAGTTTCTGTGTGCAGGTCGCTCAGGTACAGCGGGCCTCCAAGGAATACATCGTCGTTCAAGTACAGGAATTTCTCCGAAAGACCAGGAATTCTAAAACGAAGAAAACATTGTTATTGGGTCCTGATGAAATGGTATCTAGTTTGTGGAAAGTGGAAGTTTGTCCTCGAGCTGATGGCGCCTCAACAGCAATACATATGAGAAACAGTCAGCGTGACCAGGTGGTTTAGAATCAGACCGTTCCCTCACAGAAGATCACGAGTGGAGTCGAGGTTAGGAGTCAGGAGTCAGAGTTGTGGAGTCGGTTGTTGTTTTGTCGAGACAGTATTAGAGTCGGAGTTGTGGAATCAGTTGGTTTTTTGTAGAGAGTATCAGAGTCCGAGTCGGGAGGTGCTATTCTAAATACTATATTGACTTTTTAAAACTTATTGATAAATTAAATAACATTATGAAATTATGAACAATGTACCTTTAGTACAAATAGCGTCTACTATGATGAGGAATCCCAGTAGACATTAATTCCAAAAAACCTATATTTAGTAGTTACGCCACGTAAAAAATATCATTAGCAATTTATGTACTATAATTGGTCAGAAATTGTTTAGCCAACCGCACAACCCTGGTTTGTACATGAGAATGATCATTGTAACACAGCGATCAATAATTCCCTGGACTAACTAATAAAACAACATTTGTTTGCCAAAATTCTTCTTTATTCATCAACATGGTCTCCTTCAAGAGCGATACATTCATTCCAACCCTTTCCTAACTTTTCTATGCCAGCCGTGTAGAACGATTTATCTTTAGTTTCAAAATAGGCGTTAGTTTCAGTAATCACTTCTTCATTGGAGCCAAATCTCTTTCCCTGGAGCATCTTTTTGAGGTCTGCGAACAGCCAATAGTCGATGGGGGCCAAATATGGAGAATACGGTGGGTGCGGAAGCAATTCGAAGTTCAACTCATGCAATTTGGTCATCGTTACCATTGATTTATGACACGGTGCATTGTCCTGATGAAAGAGAACTTTTTTCTTTTTCATATGGGGCCGTTTTTTGCAATTTCTGCCTTCAAACGCTCCAATAACACTATGTAATATTCGTTATTGATGGTTTTTCCCTTTTCAAGGTGATCGATGAATATTATACCATGCGCATCCCAAAATACGGAAGCCATAACCTTCCCAGCCGACTGTTGAGTTTTTGGTCGCTTCCGACGACTTTCACCGGCTGCTCTTCACTCAGCTGACTGCCGATTTGATTCCGGAGTATAGTGGTGGATACAAGTTTCATCTATTGTCACCTACCGAGGCAAAAACTCCTGTTTATTTCGCGTAAATAGTGTCAAACAGCACTCTGAATCATCGATGCGTTGTTGTTTCTTTTCCATCGTGAGCAAACGCGGCACCCATTTCGAAAAAAGCTTTTTCATGACCTTTTTTGTTCATGCAAATTAGTGTAAACACTACCAAATGATATCTTCAGGATGTCAGCTATCTCACGCAACTTTACTTTGTGATTTTCCATCATGATTTTGAGGGTTTTTTTTATGTTTCCTGGTGTAACAGGCTCATTTGGACGACGAGAGCGTTCAGCATCATTTGTGTCTGTACGACCGCGTTTGAAATCAGCATACCACCGACAAATGCTTGTTTTCGACGGAGCAGATCCCGGTTAACACTTTTTAAACCATCACTGAGTTTGAACGGTATTTTTTCCCATTAACACTTCCCTTACTGTGCTAAAAAATTACGCCAGTTACGGTGATGGCTACTGAGGGTACACTAAAAATGTATGTTTTAAATTAAAATTATGCAAAATCTATTAGTTTTTTTTTTTAATTAGTTATAAACATCATTTTATTGTGTAATAAAATGTCGAATAATATAAAATAAGTGTAAGAAATGATAAAATAATAGTTGAAACAGAGAAGTGAAATTTCTATATGAATATAATTTTCCCACTGCGTCGTTCGGTCTGCGCAACGTTCAGAATGCGCATGACTGAAAAGAGGTCTCCAACCTTTTAACACTTCCCTTACTGTGCTAAAAAATTACGCCAGTAACGGCGTTGGACACTGAGGGTACACTAAACATGTATGTTTCAAATTAAAATTATGCAAAATCTGCTAGGTTATTTTTTGTTATTAGCTATAAACATAATTTTACTATGTAATAAAATGTCGAATAATATAAAATAAAGGTAAGAAATGATAAAATAAGAGCTAAAACAGAAAGGCATTTCTATAAGAATATTATTTTTACGCTGCGTCGTTCGGTCTGCGCAACATTCAGAATGCGCATGCGTGATAAGAGATTTCCAGCCTTTTAATTTTTTTTCATAAAATTATACAATAAAATGTAGCGTGTATTTTTTTGGCAATAAAACCATAATTCGAATAAAGACAATAAATAACATATAAACAAAATATAAAATGAATATATAAATTCAAAAATCAAGGTTTTAGGGCGAGAAATTTATATAGTATAAACAAACACGAAATTCAAAATTATATATAAACAAATACGAAATTCAAATCAATAAAATATATGCAATTTGGAAAATATAAACACTACAGAAAATTTGAAAATAGGACAAACATATCATATAATCAAAGTTTAATCCTGTGGAGAAAGTTATCGCAATTGGGGCATGAAACCACTTTTTTTTTACTATATTCTACGTACTAAACACGCAGGTGTTTGACAAATATTGCAGAATAGCCTGGTTTTTTTTCTCGAATGTTTTTAATAAAACCCACAACTTCCTCTTTTGAGGACCTCACGGGGTGCCAACAGGGTATTATTTACTAATGTTTCGGATATTGACTCGCCACAATATGTTAAAACTGTATTAAAAGCATCTTGTTGTTGCTATTTTTCCTTTTTAAGATATTGGGCATTGAAAATGAAATAATAAATAAAATGTACATTTATTATAAAAAGAGTAATGGTACAATATAACATACCAGATAAAAAATGATAATAGAAAAAACATACCAGATAAAAATAAAAAATAACAATCAGGATTATAAAACTGGTGACGAACCCCTGGAACGGGGCGGTATACAACTGTCAAAAAAGAATGAGTGTTTGACATTTCGTCAATTCGCGATTTAAAATCATTAATTTCTGTTGAATTAACTATGAATGTTTTGTTTCCTAATGACATCATTCAAATCATAGAGGTTTCGATGAGGAATACATAAAGTATGAAGACCCTGCAAGCAGTATATTTCGAGAAATTAAATAAAATATAAGTCATGATCACTCGCTATCCATCACCGTACGGCAAGTGTTAAAAAGCAATTTTTATCAACAAACGAAATTCGGTTTATTCCATTGTTTTGAAAATAGCAAAGGTAGCGTTACTAAAACCACTGTAACTCAATGACATAATGTCGGAATGTTATGAAAGTTTGACACGTAACTTCTAAAGGTTGGTACTTACTGAGAATGGTATGGATTTGTTATTAGAGGCGCCATCTGTTGGTTAGTCCCGGGAATTGTTGATTGATACGTTAATTTGTTTTATCAAACACAGTTCATGCCACTTTTTGTAACGGTATAACCCTACCGGTTTCAAGGTTTTCACCTTATCATCAAGGGAGCCTTGAAACCGGTAGGGTTATACCGTTACAAAAAGTGGAATAAACAGTGTTTGATAAAATAAATTACAATGTCTTTAAACCTCCACAATGTCAATGCCTTAACTATAAATATTATATAAGAATGATAATTTTTATCACTTTTGACTGTCAATATAAAATATGATAAACTTTAGTGAATTAACACTTACTTGTGTATGAAACACTCGATAGTGGGACTAGAGAAGGTGGGCAGGTATTCTTCAGGGATGATTTCGTCGTGGGTGACGAGTTGCAGGTGAGGGTTTCTCACATCCAGCCACCACGGGAGCTGCCCAGCGGTCACTACGTACACTCGACGGATCCATGGAGCATACTTTTCCAGTGACCTGCAATAAAAAAAATGCTTAATGTGATATATTACCTTACGTCAAGCGAGACCAACCCACGCATGTGTCCCGTCAGAAAGTTTTGTGCGGCTCGCGAGCATATTTTATAAATCATGAAAAACATAAAAATTATCATCCTGTCGTGTAGTTCATGACTGAACATCGTGACTCCCATTAAAGCCTCTGACGACTTCTTTCCATCCATTTCTGCATTCCATGGCTCCAAGGGTAATTGTTAAGGTTAGTCCAGATGCATCTCTCACTTGGTCAGTTCAACACATTGGGATTCTTCCTCTTGTACGTTATTCATCCACACTTCCAGTAACCACACACCTCTCCAAACTGTCTCCTTGGCCATGAGCAATGTTCTCAAAGAGTCGGAGGACTCGTCGAAGGCATATTGTCGAAAATCTGTCGATGATACTCAGTTCTTCGAGAATGGAGGCGTTAGTTCACCTTGCTGTCCATGGAATTTGTAACATCCTTCTCCAGCACCATATTCCAAATGCATCTATTCTATGTCTCCCGCTTGCTTTCAGAGTTCAAGTCAAAATAAAAATAAGACATAGTTATTTAATAAAAATTTGATAAGTAAATAATTCTCCATTATATTTTTGATAAACACCATTTGAGTTCTCATACTCTGGTGTCAGCTATGGCCCTCTACAGCACGGTCGCAAAGTATGCATGTCCTGTATGGCATAAACCTGTCCATGATAGACTCATCGATACGGCATGTATGATGGAGAGCAAGTTAGGTGGTTCCGAACTTAAAGGTTTTTTAAGAGTATGGTTCTTAAGGGAAGAGATGATGATGGTTTGTTGATAAATAATAAAACACGTTAGATCGCAATGCGGAAAGAGAGTCTCTCCAATTTTATTAGTAACGTAGGTATTTATATCTTTTTAGAATGCGCGCGAGAATGCGCTAGCGATATGCCTGCGTCTCGTTTCTGTAAAAGCAAAAACGATTAATTGTTGTATGTAGGTAACAATCTATTTACGGAACCGGCGAGACAGTGTGGTGCGTTCTCTCTCTAGTATGGAGGGCGGTCCGCTCGGCTATGGGATGAATGTCCGGCGGGTGACCTTCGGACTTGTTTACTTAGATTTATCGAGGAATCCGAAGGTCATTTCATCGGTCATTGACCGTATGTATGAACGCCGAGTGGGCGACTGCCACAGTTTCATTAAATTCATCAGGAAACACAGGGATGTGATATAATGTCTCTTTTTAGTCAAGTCCAAAATCTGGTATTCCGTGTCCTTCGATTTCAGACTGAGAATGCGAATATCTTCATCATTATTACACTGGTGCATAGAGTAGGTGTACAATTCGTTGTGACCCTTGTGGATGATAAAACAGTGGCGGTTTTCCGGATACCATGCGGCATCCTCTACATGTGGCCTGTATACCATGAATGCTTCACATTTATTGGAGTGATTTTAGGCTGCAACTATATCTGAAGATGAAGGCACTCATTCATCAGGAAGGTGAAAATTGGACTGATTCAAAAAAATGTTGATGAAAACGAAATCAACTTCAAAGTTCTACTCTTCTCCAAACAAACATCTCTGACACAAGTTCTAAAGATACAACTGAGACATTACTTGAATACAAAGTTTGAAATTAATCTGTTCGTGAAACTTGAGCCAATGTTCGTGACACTTGAGCCAATGTAGGCTTTTTAAAAGTGGACTAATATAACAATATTTACAGCCGTCATCAATTCTGGGCCTCGTAACTGATGATCCTCTAACCATTCCAACCTCAATTCAGTTAGAAAGCAAAGCTGTGTCGTGGAGTTTTTTTTTTTCAAGTGAGTTTTAAAGAACCAAAGTTGATAGAGAGTTGTTGACTAATATTAAAATCCGAAAGGTGTCCTATTTGGGTCATGTACTTAGAGGAGCAAAGTACAAATTACTGCACCTGATCATCCAAGGCAAAATAGAGGGTCGAAGAGGTGTTGGCAGGAGGCAAATCTCCTGGCTCCGCAATATACGTGATTGAACTGGTATAAGGAGTGTTGCGGATCTTTTTCGGGCTGCCGGGGACAAAGATGCCTATTCTCAGGTGATATTCAACGTTGGGGGGGACCTGACATGACACTGAGAAGAAGAAGTGAGTGACTGTTGCACACCAGCAAACTCACCGGGTACACCACTGTACTGGATTCGATGATGGCACACTGAACTGAGACGATCGGAGCATACTGGCATGTTTTTTTTTTGACCGAAAGCCATAGGTATCCTTATACTCTCGAATACCAGGCGGAAAAAATACATGTGTCTTTCAAGGGAAGCAGTACAGCGCAGGGTTTGAACCGACGACCTTCTGCATGGAAATCCAGTGCATTACCAAGCGGCCATGCACCTTATGTGTTTACCTCACGTACAATATTTATGAGTATCATATCTGTGGCGTTATGGCAGAAGTTAATATGTCCGTTTTACCTTCGTTTACAGGAGAAGCGATATTAACTTTGATAAGCTGTTAACCTTTCCTTCCCTGTGTTGGGTATCTTCTACACGTTGCTTCTAATAACCATCAATATCTCTATAAATATTATAAATACCAGGTTAAGATTTTAGGTATTCCTCCATAATATATTTACGCATTGATTTAAAAAATAATATTAATAATAATCAGAATTTATCGACTACATCAAGGTGTTTTGTAAAGATCGAAAACAAATTCGCATTTAAACGCTGCGAGTGCCTCGTCTTGACGATAGGTGAATAGTATGCGGGAAGCGCGACACTATATTCGCATCTCACTCTTGCATACTAGACTGAATTGCGAGGAGCTGAATTGTCTCAACGTCGGAAGCAAAGGCGTAAGCGCCGGGGTATGCGACTGACGTTCCGCGCCACTAGTAGCTTCTAGGCTTGCAAATAGGTTAGACGTACACCCGTTCCGTGAGCGTTTTTTAATGTTTTCAGATGGTTTTTTAATGTTTTCAGCAAATAAATCTCAATTATTATAATTTTTAACTTCAATTATAATTAATTAAGGGGATTATCTATGAATGTTCTTATTTTTCCGATTTAAAATCGCAAATTTTTTATTGCGTACTCACTACCCAACACCGGAGCACGCGTATTATTTTTATCACCGTAAGGGAAGGGTTAAAATCAGTACAAAAAGGCATTTTTTAAGTTTTTCCAAATAATATTTCTTTTGTTTGGATAATGACTGACACACCAAGTTTTGCCACAACATGCTGAGAAATATTTTCTATAAATTGGTAGAATAAACACAAAATGACAAAAAACGGACAAATCAACTTCTGCCATAACGCCAAAGATGTATCAACCTAGCAGGTGCATTGAAAACAGACTGCAATCAGAAATTTGCGAATTAAACAGACCAGAATAAATAGGATAACAATAATCCAAACACGATACAACAAATGAATTATTAATAATAGTGACGGCAATGACTTACCTGAGTGAATATTTAAGTTCCTGCTTATCGTCATATCTCGATGGATCGTGATCCTTATCAAACTTGACACCTTCGAGACCAACATATTTGTTCATCTGCTCCAACCAGACAGGATCAGATCCGTTAACCCATGTGTAGACCGCATCGATAGGTTCGCACGGAGAACAAATAGATCCAATATTTCTGCAGCACCTATTGTCGCACACTGAACGTAGGATGTCGCTCGTAGATAAAATGTAGAACTAAAACAAATATGTAGAGTTTTATAAATATATCCATAGGTTATTGCATTGAAATGCAGATTTTTTAATGTATATGCATCATATATTTATTTGCTATTATCGTTGTAAAAAGTGAATCTCGTATTTTTATAGGTTGTTTTTTTTTTTAATATTCTTTTCAGTGACGAGAGTACAGGAAAAACTCGTTAATCGCAATTAATCCAGCTTGTAATTACTTTATATTAAGCGAAATCATGTAAATCAAATATAATAAACAATAGGATTAATTCTAATTGATCCACCATGATATAATTTGAAAAAAAAACACATATAAGTTATATTAGAGGATGAAACTATCAAAGAATAGAAAACAATGCATGAATTTTGATTTAGGCCTCGGCCACACAGGTAGGAGCCTCGCTTTGGGGCTTAGAGCTACACTGCGAGCTAGGCGACATATCCTAGCGAACCAACGCACCGCATACTATCGCAATGGCCACACTGCACACTTCGCGCCACGCTACATAACGATTAGTCATCTAGCGAGTCTCCTAGCGAACAGACGTGTTGGTTAATTTTATTGTGTAGCCAAGTGATTTTATAAGATGGCGGAAGTTTTAATAACAGCTGTGTATAAAAGGGAGCCTTTGTGGAACCCATCGAGCAAATTATACAAAAATGTAACTGTAGTAAAATCACTTTGGAATGAAGTTGCACAGGAAGTAAATAAATATGGTAAGTTGTAATGAAATTGGTTAGTTTTGAGAGTGGCATCGTTTGTTGACTCAACCGCTACCAAATGTCAAATGAATTTGTACGAAGCACTTTGGTGTGGCCAAGCATGAAATCACCTAGTCTATTAGTTACGTAGCACCTAGTGAAGCATTTTGGTGTGGCCTTAGCCTTACTGAATAAATACATAAATAAATGCTTAACTACTTTTTAGCAAAACATTGGAGCAATGATGTTTGAATTTAGCTTTATTTTTTCATTTCATCAAGTAATTTTCGATAGCTGTCGAAATTTAGACGCATCTTTCCATATTCGGGTCTGCATCAAATAAAATTTCCTTTGCACGTTTGATGTGATCAAATACTAAGTTATTTTGCAGTTAACTTTTTGACAATCTCTTCTTGTTCTGTTCTTGTATTTGAAGGAGATCATCCTCGCTTAGCTCTTGTGAATAAGAGACAAGCAAATTTCACTTAGCTCTTCTGAATGCGAGTCAACGATAACTGCGTTAGCTGATTAATAAATCGCTTAAAGCAGGAAATAGTATAATTTTGCTTATGCACGCTAGTTGAGATTTTCGCGCTAATTTAATTCGCATTAAGTAGGTTTTCCTGTATATAATCGACACATACGATAAGCTAGTTAACTTAAAACACCAATTTCCAATTAGCCTACTTTTTTTTTTAATAGGCAATCCACCCAAACTAGGATGATTTGTGCCACCAAATTAGACATTATGAAATTATATAAGTCAATATAATATCGGTGTCTACCCATGGCTTTATCCTACTCAGTTCCTGCTGGGCATGCTCGGGTATAACTCCTTGAGCGTAAGGAGACGTCTGTTGTCAGACTCATTCAAGGAGTTGTGAGCTGTCCAGCATTACTACAAAGATTAGCGTTAAATATTCCTAACAATTACACTAGACTGCGCCGGCAAGAACTGTTCTCAATAACATACGCAAGAACGGGTCTTCCAGCCGCTATGCCTGTTGGAAGGGCCTTAACTCTTCTGAACGGGACTGCTTCGGATATTGACATATTTCATATCACATTACCAAAAGCAAAAGTAAATTTTCTTCTTAGATTGAGCGCGTTAGAAAGCACTCATCAACATACTTAAGTGACTGTGAATATATGTGTATCATATGTTTGTGTGTATATACTCGTATGCATTATTTTTTATTTTACATAAAAAAAAATTTCTATGTAATTTTTCTTTTTTAATGTCTTGTATTTTTCCAAGTAATTGGGCTAAGCCTGTTTTGAAAAAATAAATAAAGTCAATAAGAGCATGTTGACATGGTTTGGGCGTGTAGAACGAATACGTTGATCTTACTGCGCAAACAAATCTTATTGGACAGGATTTTAGTGAGACAGAAAAGAGAAAGAACCCCAGAAGCAGAGTTACCTGACATTTATATGCAAAGTGACTCCCTTTCCAAACGATAACATGCATCTCTCCACTTGCCCCACCACCTTCCACTTACGCCATCAGCTCTCCTCAACACAGGTAAAGTGCAGTTAAATTTTCATTAATTTAATCTATTTATTGTGTTACCGCGCTGTGAATTTTCCGGGGTCTTGAATGATTTAATTCAATCTACATTACATCATATGGTAAAAATTTATTCAGTTTTCTAAGTCTTTTGAAACGGATTAAGTTTAAAATTCGAGGTTCCACTATATACAGTACAGCTTGGCAGGCTTAATACCACGCGGCAATCTCTTCCAACCAAACAGAAAGATGTTCAAGAGGCCTTAAGTGAAAATTAGACTATAATCCTTTTTTTTTAATCTAGGTTCTAACAGGGATCAAACCTGCACCCCCCGAGTTGGGAGACAAGCGTTTTACCAAATTTGACCTTAACATGGGTACTGGGAAGTGGACAAAAAAGAGCATAAGGGTTCTTAGTGCGTAAATATGAAGAAAAAAAATAACAATTTTACAGCACATAATTTATTTTGTATTTTTATTCGTTATCAGCTGAGTTAATAATGTAAATGTTTAGTTAGGTTTTATTTACCACACTGGTACTTAGCATACCGCTATCGTATACTTTATCAAGATTAATTAATCGTGTTAAATCAGCACTCACATTTATCAAACCACTGAAACTCAAATAAATATGATTATGTTGTTATTGCGACAGGAGTTTGAGTACTCGGGCTTGCAAGAGGAATGACTTGTGGAAGAGGTTTGTGTGAGCTCTTGAGTGTGGTGGTTTTTATTGTTTTATGTTTTTATGATTATGTGCGGTACATTGTGGGGTGAATGTTTTTGGTCTGTCTGGAGTGATGAAGTGTGAGGAGTTTGATTTCGCGTGATGTATACATGTGTAATTGAGTGTCACTGTTTGTCAGGTTGATGAGAATGTGCAACGGGGTTTTATATAATAAAAAATCGGAAAGAAGTATCGATTTATTTTTTCATGCCATATGTCCTCAGTGAGATACAGGCAAAAACCTAGTTTACTGGAGACACGACAAATGAAAGGCAACAAACCCAGATCTATTAAAATTGTGTGTTCGAATCAAATTATCTGTTGTTTTTTCACAAATTATGTATATTTCTTGTCATGTGTAAAACAAATTAAAAATAAAATTTAAAATTATATAAAATAGATTATATATCATCTTTTACTTTCATTATATAAAAAAATTATATATCATCATGAACACAGCAATGTCATAAAATGCCTTCTGACAAAATCAAACCATCTGTTATTGAGAAACATCTACAAGCATATAAAAATATCGCCGCATTGCATCTTTTCTTCCACTTTAAGAGCAACACGAAAGTGTGGATGACTAAGGGAGCTTTCAAAGTTATGGTTGACCAGATTTCAGGAAAAAGTCACAGGGAGCCAGATCAGGTGAATTTGAAGGCTGTTGGATAGTATTCGTGTTGTTTTTGGTCAAAAACTCATGGAAATCATGTATTTCGCTATTTCAACACGGTCCTTTTTTGCATGAAATTGAGGTGTTTCGGCATCAGTTTTGCAGCGACACGTCTGAGACCCAAATCATTAACCAAAATGTCTTGAGCGGATCCATAAGCGATGTTCAAGTCATCTGCCAGCTCTCTGATGGTCAATTTGCGGTTTTCGGCCAACATTTCTTTGATTTTATCGATGTTTTCATCGGTTTTCGACTGCCATTGCGTTCATCATCCTCGACCGACTCACGACCACTTCTGAAGCGTTTGTGCCACCGAAAAACACTTCTCCAACATTTCCAAGGTCTGCGGACCGTTAAATTCGTTTTTCATACAAAATTTAATGCATGATGCACAATTGATGCCATTTTCAAACTTGTAAAAAATCGAAAATACGCACAAAGGTAGATGTACTCAGTAAAGCGTAACTTTTACAAATGTCAAGTTATGATGCTGAAATTTGGAGGGAAGTGTCAATGATAGATGTGGTAACCTAACAAAAAAAAATAATTTCAATCGGGTGAATGACAGCGCCACACGGTGGCCGGTCCAAAAACTTTTTGATCAAGGTAGTACGTCGCATACTAGAAATAAATTGCCTAGATGTAGTCTTACTAGGACAAGTGTCCTTCAAACTCTTGACCAAGGAATAATCCAAAATCTAAAATAGGGTTATTGATAGAAATTAAACACATTTGTCAAGGGTTAAAGACAGTAGTCAATTAAGTGATATTAAAAAGTGGTCAATATTGGATGCTTGTCCGGTGATTGCAACATCCTGGACTAAGGTAACACCCACTACGATCACAAACTGTTTCCATAAGAGTTAAATAATTCTAAGTCCGGAAGAGTTGATCGATACAATACAATTTGATAGGGCTAATGATCTTTAACCCTTATCATGGCATTGTAACACAGGTGTTACACTAATTTAGGGATTTAAAAAAAAATTCAGAAACTGTAACGTAATTTCAAATATGGCAACACATTCAAATACTATACATGCACTATTGTGTGCAGTGGTATCATCTGGTGATAAATATTGACAACGCTACAAGCTTTCAAACGATAGCTTGTAGCATTGTCAATGTTGTCAATATATCAGGTCAACATGTCTGGACAGCGTGGGCGCATTTTGAAAATTGGGGTAAATAATCTTAAAATATCTTATTAATCACTACATGTAGAGAAAAAATATTCTAACCATTTTTGTTGTTGATAATTCGGCTATGTAAATGTTGTTCTTGTTTTAGATTATAGAATAATTTTATAGCGCTTTTTGTGTTTTATAAAAATTGATATTTTGGCAATGTAACGTGGGTGTTACATATTAAAAAAAAACATTTGATGATGGGTTACTGACCTCAATTCCAATGTAAACAATGAAACAATAGCTGATGATGTTGACGAAGAGAAGGGAGATATTTTGAGAGTGACCGACGACGTACCGCCCAGAAATTATGTTTTGCATTATTTGGGAAAGGTGTAAAAATACTTGTCTAGTGAACCCGACACACTGTTGAATGTTTGCCAAAACTTTTATTTTGTGGTAGATCACATTGGAGTCAAGTACGCGCCCAAACAAAAACAATATAAAATAAGTTACTTTTTTAACCCAATATAATAGTGACATTTAACGGCATCATTTTTAGTGTTTTTTTCTTATATTAATCATTATCTATATTAAAATATTTTTTTAAATTTTACAACTATGAACGTTAATTTATCAAAAATTTAAAACAAAAAAAAACAACTTAATCTGTGTAAAGAAGTGACCATATCAAAATCAAATAAGTGACAATTATAGTGTTTTTTTTTCATACATATTGGCTGCCCGTGAAAAATAGTACGTATTTTTTTTATTTATTTTACCCTTTAATATATTATTATGTCTCAATATTATAGAAATATGTCGACATAACTTTACTTGACTTACATTAGTTTTACTGTGGAAAAAATTAGATGCGATGTTTTCAGCCGTTGGGAAGTGCTGTGTAAATTCAAATTGATTTTTTTAGAGATTGCGTAATTCGTGATTTGAATTTGTTGCGAAATTTGGTTCCTTGAATTTCTAACTAATTGACTTTTACTGTATTACGCCATTCCTTTTGTTCACGCCGTTTCCCTGCCAGGGTAGAAAGAGTGCCATACTTTCCTATCTCGACAAATATCTTTAGCCTTTTCTACATTCATACAACTTCTTCATTTTCTCTGATTCTACATTTCCTTCTTTCAGAATATCCTTAACTTGATCCAACCGTTCTTTCCTCGGTCTTCCTCTCACACGCCTTCCACTCAAAGTTGCAGTTACACCTTCACATACACCTTTTACAAATTCTCTGACTTTCTATGCGTCTTTTCTTCAGAATATCTTTCACTTGACCCACCCATACTTTCCTTAATCTTCCTCTCACAAGCCTTCCACTTACATTTGCTCTATATATTTTGTTAGTCTTTCTTCTTTCATTCCCAAACTATCTCAGTGTGCTCTTCTTCATCTTACTTAACACATCAGCCTTAGTTCACATTCATACCTAAACATTTCATTCCGTATTCTGTCATACATTATCAATCCGTGTATTCTTCTCAATGCACACATTTCTATAGCAATTATTCGACTCCCTTCAATATTTCTCTATGTCCACATTTCCCTCCCATACATCAAAGTTGCCATCAAAATATAACTGTATTACAACTGTTATAAATTAGCTCAGAACTAAATTGGACACGGCTGCAAAGGCCATGAAGTGCCGGGCTGTGGATTGACTTAGATTATGGCGTTTTATGATGACCCTGTGTTGCTAATGGTATGTATAGGGTGATAATGAATGAAATGATAAATCATAATAAACAAACAATATTTGAATAGTAAAAAAGAAAAATAGTTTATGATGCACGCAAAGTAAAAGATTAACTGAACTATACTATTCAATATGTCCGAACGACCAATTCGGATACGTTGAATGGTACCAATATACGAAAGAAGAAGCTGTTTTTGTTTATTGAAGAAGCCTCACAGCTGTTTTTTTTATTGAAAATTTAAATTGATATACTAAAACGGAAGCTTTTTTATTTATTTTTTAATTTTCTCAAAGCAGGCTTAGTCCAATTACTTTGAAAAATACAAGAAATGTTAACATTAAAAATAAAGAAAAATTATATAGAATAAAAAAAATTATATAAAATAAAAAATAATGTATATGCATACATCTATACACACAAACATACACATATTCAGTCACTTAAGTACATTGATGAGTGCTTTCTAATACACTCAATCTTAGAAGAAAATTTACTTTTGCTTTTGGTAATGTGATATGAAATATGTCAATATCCGAAGCAGTCCCGTTTAAAAGAGTTAAGGCCCTTCCAACAGGTGTAGCGGCTGGAAGACCCGTTCTTGCTTATGTTATTGAGAACAGTTCTTGCCGGTGCAGTCTAGTATAATTGTTAGGAACATTTAATGCTAATCTTTGTAGTAATGCTGGACAGCTCACAACTCATCGAACGAGTCTGACAACGTATACCAGGAGACGCAGATCTCTTGTTACGCTCAAAGAGTTATACCCGAGCATGACAAGCAGAAACTGAGTAGGATAAAGCCATGGATAGACACCAAACTCACTTATATAGAGATATCGTAGATATTTTGTTTGTACTTTCTGACTCCAAATGCAAGCATTGCTTTCTAGTTTGCTACGGATCAATGAATTAAATAACGTTTTGCGCACCAATTGGTTTTCAAACGACTTAGACTTTTTATGACTCAACCCAATATTGAACAACCAGGGTGACGTTAACACATCCTTGCTTTACTTCTTTCGAAATATTAAACCATAACATTCAAACAAAATATAATAATTGTCATAAAATAAAAACCACAAACTATGAAGAAATCAACAAGATTTAAAATGCAATATAAAACAGAAATGAAATTTAAAAATCGAGCTTGATATTTAATACATTTGTAATCAATCTTACAGATTCAAATAGAAAGTTTTCCTCTTACAAACAGTTTGATTTAGTGTTTCTCAACAGTTATAACGTATTGTTAAATTATGAGATAAAAATTTATTTATACTGATGTGTAAGAATGAACAAATAATATAAATGAAACTAAAAAAAGGGTTGAGAATCACTGTAACACACGGACCGGCACAATTAAGCAAAAATAGGTTAAAGCCGATAAAAAAAACTTGACATATTGAACATTGCACTTGAAGCCTTTCGATCGGATAGAAAGTCACTTTCATGAATGAAAACTGCTAAATAAATATTATTGGGGCATCTTGTATTATCATTCAAATATTTAAAATAGCATTTATGTTACATTTGTTGAAAAATAATAGAGAAAACATGAAATAATCAAAAACATACCTCGTACACTTGACAAACGACGAAAAATATTAAAAGTAGTAATACAACGAATAAGATAAGAGGTTTATCTGAGAGAACATCGTATGTTTTTCTTTGTAAATACTTTATCAGGGTCATTTTGGATGCAGTTCATGTTAAAAATTTCAAAAACACTGCTTTCATTTGCAAAACTGTCACGTCCATGTTGACATTGATTCTGAGTATTTTTTTTTAATAACAACTTATGGCATGCATGGAAATGAAATCTGTTTTGCTAGTTAAGTACTTTTATCACATTACGGAAAGTTTACTTCTTTCTGTAAAATGGCGATGAGCCTTCTCGGCGAAAAAAACAACCTCGAAACTTCTTGCTCGTTGCACTAGGTAACTTCTTCCTGCTTTAATAATAACACCTTCCAGTGAGAAGAAACAGACGGTGTTTATAAAAATAAAAATCAACCACCCAACGTGAAAAAAGGATATTCAAAGCTCCAATGAAAACGCTATCCTGTCCCGGATCAGAGATAATACAAAATACAAATCATCGATAGACATCCCGCCATTGATTTATTGAGTGTTATCATTGAAAATGTTTTTATTCATGTTTTTTTTATACTTATTACAACATCAATTGCATAAAATTAAGTATAAACGGGTGTTGGATTGGGGTATAATTAATGTAAATAAGGGGTCTGGCTCTAGATAATCAAATATCCTATGTCTGCTTCACAAATCCGGTGAAAGAGTAAGGTGTCCTTAATTCAGATCGATACTCCGGGCAAAATCATTAACAGTGTAGATATAAAATGATTCAGTAATCTATAAGTTTGAAACCGTAGTTTAATACATAATGATAATGACAAATAACCTATGAAAATGAACAAGTTGAAAGTGTCAGTTATGTGTCGCTTGCGGATGGATGGGTCACTGCGTGATGGCTAGTCACCTTTATAGAATAAATATTGCGGAGGATCCTGACTACGAGTGTGGTTAGTTTGTAAATAAATAAATCCCTTTTTATGTAGCTAATATATTTATTTATATAACGGTTACTTATTTATTAAAAAAATAAATGACATTTAAATTTCTTTTATATCACAGGTACAATTGTAAAACATCTTCCAAAAAATATGCAAATCAGGATACCTTTCAAAATCTGATTAATGTATAGCACGGAAAATAAAAAAAAACAATAAAATACTTCTAATTAAATTAAATCAACAATACAATACTTAAATATGAAAAACAATAATCTCTATCAAGGACTACTAGAGAAATGTGATGAAAGGCCTATTAAGGAAAAAATAAACTGTTAACCATTTTTTTGGTACGGAAAATTATTTTTGAGTGGCGTGAGTAATTTTTCTAGAATTCAATTATATGTGACATCATCATATTATCAAAAGATAATAAGTATTCTTAATGTTTACATTATGTTGTATGTTTTCAGATAAATCAATTGATGTTCTCCCATAATAATTCTCAATTTTGTGAATCTCAATACTTATGAATTATAACATTGATCATAATTAGCATTTCTTTATCACATTTGATGGGCAAAAAATCCTCTAAAACAATGCCAACCCAAATTATATTTTGTAATTCTCAAGACTTAACGTTTTATGTATGAGGAACCTCAGTTTCATCTTATTTATTAATTTTCCAAGCAATCCATGTTGTCAGTACCTAAAAAGAGGAATCGCCAGCTCGTTAGTTGACGCCAGACTTGACGGTCATTTCAAAGGCGATTTTTTATTGATGTTTTTAAAAAGGTGAGTCAGTAAACCACAATGGTTTGGAATATTTGGTTTCCTGTTCCTTTGAACATTTAGTATTCTGTTTGTTGGCCTCTTTATTTTCCTTTCCCTCTTCACACTGGTAGTGAATCAGGATTTGGGTTTATATTTTTAACAATATTTGTACAAATTTATTGTGTTTTTAATTGTATCATCTGCTTACTTATTGTATGCGTCACCATATATTTTATTTGTTTTGTATAATATTGGTATTTTTTTATGTATAATTTTATGTCTGTTGAGGTCCGTTCTGTGTCACGACCGTAACTGAAATGTTTCTTATGCGAGACAGTATCAAAAGGTGGCCGACCCATGCATGCGAAAACTTGTAAGAATTGTGATATCTCACAAATCATAACGGCGTGCACGGGCGAAAACCACTAGCGATGAGCCATTGGCCTCACATAAGGAACTCAAAAGTCAAAATACATATTCTCAGTTCACTCCAGTCTACTGCCTTTTATTTGCGACAATCTACTACCTGCTAAAGAAAAATCTCTTCACCCTGCTACTTTCACTGGAAAGCATGAAGTGAGCCGAATCCCCGAGCATTGAACAGCAGCCATCCACCTATTTTTATGATCATTGTACCGGTGCCGTACACTTATTATCATTTTATTTTTATTGTAATATAATTGACGCACACGAGGATGTGGCCTGAAAAATATTTAAAAGTGGGAATGTATTTCAATTGAGAAGTCATGAGATGAGTTTAGACCTTTCGATGGCTTATATCTATTAAATGTTGCAATCGTCTCTTGGGAAGATCTCCAAAAATATAGCTGAGAACCAATATCTCAAGAAGTACATAGTTCTGACGATAACATACCGCAGATTTAGCTTAAGTGTAAAAAAGGTTTCACCATTTTAGCTTTAATTTACTAGTCACTAATTTATAGTTTTCAATGATTGTTGTCTCATGGAACGAAAACATTTGTTGGTGAAAAAGTTATAATTTATAATGTGAATCGGATTTAATTACGTGATAATAGCTGATAGAATATTGTATAATTATCTTTGATTTTAAAGATAAGAAAATAAACCTTCTGTCAAAAGTCTAAAAACGAGTTTCTCAAACGATAAAACAATTTCCTTCATTTGTCTTGAAATACGCAATGTCACGTGAATTTTTCCACAACTTAAAAAAAAGTGACCAATAAACTAATGAAAATGTTCAAGCTATTTGGACGGGTGTTAAAATACCGCCCAAAACCAGTGTATGTTTACGAAGTAGCTCGAATCAGTGCGGTGCCGTCGAAAGCAGTCAATTTTGAGATATTTCGAATACAAAAGAGAAATTTTAGCGATGAAGTAGCGAAGGCTCGAGCCTCAAACCCGGGGGAGCCTGGAGAAACGATATTTGATAAGATCATATCGAAAGAGATCAAGGCTGATATAATTTTTGAAGATGATAAATGTTTGGCCTTCAACGATATTTCTCCGCAAGCGCCGGTTCATTTTTTAGTTATACCTAAAAGACGTATTGGAATGTTGGACGCTTGCACGGATAGTGATTCCGAAGTAAGTATACATTTATTTATTTATAAGTAAACGGTACAATGTACCCTACGACAAAAATAACAAAAAAAATATATGTAAAAGAGCCAGTAGTGAGTGCTCAACACATTAAGTTTGACAGATTAACCACTTAATAATCCTAGGGGTTTTTTTACAAAGAGGGTTTCAAAAAAAATTAAGTATTTTTTTGTTTTATTTTAAGTTTATACGCTTGTCAATTGAAACATAACAATTTAAAGATATTTTAATTTAAAAAAATTAAAAATTCTATTTGGTATGGTAGATTTGAAAGCATGGTGTTAAACATAGACCTACGTAAATACAAAATAAGCAACACAAAACACGACCATTCACTACTGCAGACAAATTTACAATGAATAAATAAAACACGGAACGACTGGCAAGTGTTACACGTGATGGCTAAAATTAGAAGTCTGGAGTGATGAAGTTTGAGGAGTTTGATTTCGAGTGATGTATACATATGTAATTGAGTGTCACTGTTTGTCAGGTTGATGAGACTGTGCAATGTGGTTTTTAGAATCAAAAATCGGAAAGAAGTATTGATTTATTTTTTCATGCTATATATCCTCAGTTAGAAACAGGCAAAAGCCTTGTTTACTGGGGACGACAAATGAAAAGCAACAAACCCAGATCCATTAAAATTGTGTTTCCGAATTAAATTACCAGTGGTTTTTTCATGCACCTATTTTACAATCTTTGTACCGGTGCTGTACAACATCAGTCTTAAATTAACATTCAGCCCTAATCACTTCATTCCGTGTTATGTTATACATTGTCACCTCACGTATTCTTTTCAGTTCACACATTTTTTCAGCATTTGGCTTCTCTCAGTCTTTTTCCACGTCCACGTTTCACTACCATACATCAAGTTTGACACAAATACTATTGTGGACTATCATCTGATTTTGATACCGTCCAGTTTGAATATATATGTTTTAGTGCCCTAATTAATGACTTTGCATCCCAGGATAGGGGGGAATGGCAGCGACTGCTGGAGGAGGCCGGGGCCCACAATGGGCTGTAGCGCCATTGATGATGATGAATTAATGACTTTGTTTCCTATCGCTATACGTCTTTCGATATTCCTCTTAACTCTTCCTTCCACTATTTGAGATAATACTACCCAAATAGCAGAATTTGTCAACTTGCTTTCATTGTTCAGACATATATCACATTTACTTTCCTATCACTATGACTTTAGATTTCGCAACATTTATTCTCAGATCTTCCTGAATTTACTTATCAAACTGTGCAAACAATTTACGTATCGAACTGTGTAGTTTATCTTCACTCTCCGTCAACAACACATTATCCTCTGCAGTTTCTTCACACATGAACCTATGCAAATATTAAACGAGCAAAAATGCAAAATAAAATCTATCAAAGATGAATTTTGTAGTTAATCTATGTGTTCTATTACACCTAACAAATTTCAATCCGTTTCTTATAAATCAAATATAAAATTTGACCAACTTGAACATTCCAGATACTATCACATCTATTGCTGACGGCAAAGAACATCGCCCGGCAGAAACTCCCTGAAGGCTACAGACTGGTGATTAACAATGGGCAGCACGGAGCACAGAGCGTATATCATCTTCACATCCATATCCTTGGAGGCAGGCAGTTGAGTTGGCCACCAGGATAGTTGCTGTAGAAATGCCTTTTCTTATTATCCAGGATAATCGCTGTAAATCTACATTTCCCTGTTATGTTAGTCCAAGATAGTCATTGTGAAAGTCTCCTCTATTATGAATGTCGTAGATCATATACGCCCAATTTATTTAGGCCGCATGCCAAAACTAGCATTGGGTTATGTCTCGCGGGCCGTACATCTATTTAAAAAAATTACAGATCAACATTTGAAATACGTATTCATTTTCAACATGCTTGAAAACAAGTTAACATGCTCCAAACTGCACTTTTCTACCTACGTTACCACTATATCTTTATTGTAATAAATAAGTGGAACCTCGGTTATCAAACGTCTCATATCTGGAACAATTCAGTTCTAAAACATACATTTTCAATGATGATGCCATGTCTTACTTTAGAAAATTTTTAAGACGCAGGCAAAAAAAATCTCATTGGACAAATTTTTAGTGAGACAGAAGAGAGAAAGAACCCCAGAAGGACAGTCACCTGATGTTTTTACGCAAGGTAACTCTGTCTCCAAACAATAACATCTGTTCTCTCGACCTTCAACTTACTCCATCAGCTCTCCTCAGTACAGATCAAGTGCAGTTAAATTTTCATTCGTTTCTATGTTGTTATCGCGCTGAGAATCTGGAATGGATAAATCAAATCTACATTACTTATGGGTAAAATTTATTAGGTTTTCAAACAGGCTTCTGGTATGGATTATATTTGAAAACCGAGGTTCCACACTCTATGTTATTTAGAATCGTAATATACAATATTTCAAATAAAATTCTTTGGTCTATTAAAAAAGTGGAACAATTTATAAAAATTCATGTGAAACTTGATACTGTTTCTCATTCGCAAGACCATCTATGTGTGATTTTTAGAAACCATGTCTTATTGTTATTTTTTATATTTACAAAACACTCTGGTGGGCCAAGTGCTGGTGATACATGTTCTATATCAAGAGTAACCTTTTTGGGTCATGTGCCAAAATTGGTATTGGGTAAAGGCTATCGGGCCACACGTGTATTTATTTAATAGGCATATCAAAATTTGAATGCCTGAAGACGAGGTAGCATGTCCCGATTTCTCCTAATTTATATAGCGCTGTTTTGTATTTTTCTCGTGACCCTATCACATCATTCCAAGAGTACTGTGTCAATTATACCTTCAGCTTGTTAATAGGTTGCTACAAAGCGTCACCAAAATATATTTTAGATATACTTGATCTGACCAGCCCAGTGAAAAAAATTGTGCCACCACTAGTAATTAATCCCGGAACACTTGGTTTGTGAGCCAAACAACTTAACCACTGAACTATGAGGATAGACAAATTCTTACATGAATTTTTTTATTGAATATAAATACAATTCACATTGTATAAGTGTCATATTATATTAATCCCTAAATAAATAAATACAAGTATTATTTTGAGCACCTATTTATTACACGTAAAAAATAAATATATATCTATGCTCATATTGTATTTTATATTGAAATTTTGTCTATCATTTTGGTTCACACTTAAATAACATTTTTATATTTTGATGGACTTGTAAGTCTTATTTGTGTCGGAAATCTAGAGTGTCGATATTATTAAACAACTATGTGATATTGTTTTTTCCTTCATAATTCATAAAAACCAGCTTGCAGGTTGCACAAAACACCCTAGTGGAACGCATGCAGACTGCGGATTGGCCATGTCTGTTCTAGAATGTCGATGTAGGTCTAATTTTCGATTGTTATTGTCCACGATATTCACTTCAGACTGTCCTCTGTTGCGAATGTTCTGAATACCTACATACCATCATGCCATTTCCTTATTAGGGTAGGCATTAAAGATAGAGTGCCAAAATAATCTATCTCCACACACATCCTTTGCCTCTTTCACATTTCGGTGTATTCACAAGTGGCTGATGTTCCGATGGATGACTTAGATGAAGACGCCATCAGTAGCCTGGATTCTAATAGTAATAAATCTAATAATATGTGTCTCTTAAGCACATCCTTAGAATCCAGGCTACTGCCTGGATTCTAACTTCTACATCTTTACAACTTCTACGATTTTTCTGACTTTACGTTTTCTTATTTCGAAATATCATTCACTTTATCCAATCATACTTTCCTTGATCTTCCTTTATCACGCCTTCCACATACATTTGCATTATATATTTTTGTTAGTCTTTCTTCATTCATCCGTTCTACATGCTCAAGCTATCTCAGTCCCGTTCTTCATCTTTACACATCAGCCTTAAGTTCACATTCATCCGTAATCACTTAATTCCGTATTCTGTCCGATCCCAAGATAGTCGCTGTAAATGTATATTTCCTTATTGCGATAGTCCAAGATAATCATCGTAAAAGTTTCTTTCCGTATTGTGAATGTTGGAGATATTTGATAAAGATGTTTATTTTACGTCGTCCAGGACAGTCGCTTCAAAAGTGTCCTTTCCAAATTTTCAAAATAATTTTTGTAAAAAATTATTTTCTTATAGCAATTAATTGTCCATGATGCAAGTAGTAATTATTAATAATTATACAGGTGACCTTTTCAAATATTGACATGGCATAACGCATGGAAATGAACTCCTTACTGCCATGTTTGTATTTTTCTCTCATCACAGAGAGTTTACTTCTTTCTGTGAAATGGTGACGAGCCTTTTCAGTGGAAACAACAACCTCCCCATTACAACTTAAAAAATCCTTGCCAGATTACTTTTCCTGTTTTAACAATAACACCATCCAGTGAAGAACACAGATGAAACCTCTATAAAAACAAAAATCAATCACCTGATACGAAAAAAAAAAGGATCTTCAAAGACTCAATGAAAATGTCAACCCGTTTTGTTAAGCACCCTACTACTCCAGCTATCACTAAAGTAAATACAGGATATAGAACGTTGATTTTCCTAATAAAAATTGGAGTTTCATGAATTGAAAACCGACCATCAATATCAACTTTCTGACTGCACAATACATGCTAAATGAATCTAAAATCAAGTGCTCAACTATTTTGGTTTGTCCAAAGTAGTTTGATGCAATATTTTTTTAGCCTCACATTAATTACTTCATCTTCTTGTCCTTTGTCCATTTGAGACGGAGCTACAGCTCTGTCGCAAGTTCTATTCTGGAGCAAGTTTAGGATCTTTATTAAATTCTCTCATATTTTTAAGAAAACAAACTTACGTGACCTAATGATATTATATATCATTTTGTCTTCCAACTGAACGTTTTGAGTTGCATTAGCAATAGTTACCGAATAAAAAATATCTTAGTATGTTTTTATGTATTCACACATAAAAAAAGTGTATTTTTTTGTTTGTTTTTATGTTGAAAAAATATTTTTAACAAACCAAATTGTACCAAAACCAATGACATATTTTTTTCTTAAATACAAACAGAGAATCTAACAAAACACCAATTTAAATAGCACTGCTTAGAGAGGATTCTCCTCAAGGGTGCTTTAACTTGGAATTCAAACACACTATTATTGATCGATTAAAAAATATTTCAAAATAAATTAAGTGTAAGGATAGGAAGATGGTGGCTGGAGCCATCAGATTACGTACCGCCTAGCATCTGCATATGTTTATATAAATGTATTTGGTAAGAAAACTGCAGAAATCTTACCAAGGGAAGACGAATTACTAAGATACCTTTGTACATCTTCCGGTATGTGATAGTAATACTTTCGGCTTTAGGCGTAGTGTTCATATATAATCATCAATTTATATATAAATCTCCCAAAAATGATTGTCTTCAAGAGTTTTCTACAATTGCACATGTGACCTACATTTCTACCACTTTGAGGCTGACTATTCCATACCTGTCACTATCATGATTTATCACCCAATTTATTTGATAAAGATGAAATCAATCTTATATATGTCCTGTTATTTTTTATGTGTTTTTAGTTAGATTTAACCTGCATTTGGCATTTGTTCAAGTTAAAATGTGCTCAAATTTTGTAATAATTATAGGTTTTGTAAGGTTAAAATATAATTTTTAGTCACTAGTTGGGTTATCAAAATTTGATATTGATTTACTGTATAGTCTAATGGAAAATCTAATTCTCATATAATATATTTTTATACTGTACATTTTTATGCATAATTGTTACAAATTAATAATAAGACACTATGATTTTAATTCATTTAAAGCCTTGATGCTACACCCCATCGTAGGATTTTGGTCCAAAAATGTAATTATTTTAAGTATAGTAGAGCACTGATTATCTATGCTAATTGGGGGATTCTTGAGTCCGGATAGCTGAAAAACAGGGTTGATCCAAATTATGTTTTTGAGTTAAACATTTAGAGTTGAAATGCTAGATAAATTTTACTACGCAAGATGAGTACACGAACAAGCTTTCTCAATGTTTGATAGATACAATTGATAAACATTGGTATCATACCGTGGCAATTGGTATTGGAATGGCGAGGGGATCTTTGACTACGAGGCCGAGCGACGACCGCGATAATTACATTGGGAAGTCCGAGATTTATATATTTTTGTGCTGTGTGGACGTGGGAAAACTGCATATGTACTTCTTCTTCTCAGTGCCATGTCAGATCCCCCCAATGTTGAATATCACCTGAGAGTAGATATCTTTATCCCCGGTAGCCCGAAAAAGATCTCCAATGCCCCTTATGCCAGTCCGATCACGTATATTGCGGAGCCAGGAGATTTGCCTCCTGCCATCACCTCTTCGGCCTTCTATTTTGCCTTGGATGATCAGGTGCAGTAATTTGTACTTTGCTCCTCTAAGTTTATTTACTTAGAGGATCATATATACTAATGTTAGTCAATTGGTGTAATGTTAATCATAGATTTTATAACAGTTTAGGTCTTTGCTTTGTAATTTTCAAAATATGGACCTTTCGTTAAAATTATTTTTCTTATGCATATCTGTGCTAAATGATACACATAAAACTTGGGTTCTGCAAGTCATAAAAAGATACAAGAAGTTTCTCTCGGCATATCTTATTGTTCTGTTTTCACCCAGTTTAAATATTATAGATGAAATAAGGTGAATGACATAGGCGTTGTGACGTAGTGTTAAGTTGTTATATGCCTTCCGATATTTTAAAATTTTACCATTCAATATTTTCGTACTGTGGTTGAACTGTGGGTAAGGAAGGACTATTGTTCTATGTATTAAATTTTTTAACACATTACAGAAGATTTACTTAATTTGATTTGGAATTTTCCACAGGAAATATATTTTAGTAAATAAGAATTTTTATACCATAAGGTTTTTTTATATGATTAACTGTTACAGTTGCCATTATTTTCAATTTGTTGATTTGATCTTAGTTGTAAGTTTGTTTTTAGTGAATGTGTTACCATTTTGTGCAATTTTTATTGTAATATAAATTTGTTTTTTTTGTTTTATAATGTTGTTTTATTTACATTAACATTTTTTTCTCGCTATGGAACATATTTGAGAAACGTTTGAAATAAGGTATTTTGTGCATTTGTAGACTTAGAGAAAACATATGCTCATGTTAAAAGAAAAAAATTGTGATAAGTATTGAAAGATTATAGTATGATTGATAAATGAATAAGTGCCTCACTGTATGAAGACAGTAGTGCATGTGCAAGAGTAAATGGAGAAATCACTGAGTGGTTTAAAATTACTAAAGGTGTAAAGCAAGAATGTGAAGTCATTTTGATTGTTCAATATATAGGGATGTCTCAAAACAACTTATACACACTTTTATGCCGTGCTGTTTACCTGAACTTGATGCAGAAATTTGTCATACTGCGCATTCGTGAAGAGTTTAGGGATGAGGACTCTTATTTTCAGTAAGATGATGTACCTCCACACTACCGTCGTGATGTGAGAGCCTATCTTGATGAAAATTTGCTAAACATATGGGTTCGGTGTAGACGTAGCATTGAGTACCCATCGCGCTCCCCAAACCTCATGCCAATGAACTCTTTTTAATGAAGACTGATCAAGAATAAAGTAAATGGCACAAAACCTACAACAGTTAATCAATTGAGAGCAACTGAAATAGAATGCGGCCAAATAACAAAAAGAATGGTTCGTGAAGTTTGTGATGTCACGCTATCAGCAGTGCAGACAGAAAAGCTATAATTAGAGCATTTGTGACAAATGAAAAAACAAATATGTTTATCTTTAATTTGAAGTTTTAATTTTAGATATAGCTTAATTTTTAATAATTTGAAATGTGTATATATTTTTTTGAGACACTATTCATGTGTGCACAATTTAAAAGATGATGGGAGAGGTGTAATGAGGGAAGTAAATGTATGTGAACTTTTGTATGCACATGACATGATTATGCTGGCTAAAAATGAAGGTGATTTGATAAATTAATTGTGTAAGAGATGCTTGCTAAAAGGTTTAAAAATTAATGAAGTGAAATCAAAAGATATGGCTATAGAAAGAGGTGTGTGCAATGTACGGGTAATCTCAGAAAAACTGGAGCAGGTTGATGAGTTCTATTATCTGAGCAGCATGTTTATCATATGTGATGGGCGAGTTGAAAGCATAGCGACAGGGAACAAAGTAAATGGACCAATTAATGTAATATACAATAAGTGTACTTTATAAAAAATGACAATAAATAATAATGTTGGCGCCTACATTGACGCATGGAAGTGAAACGACTTAGCAGAAGAAAGTTCAAAGTAAGATATACAATCATCAATTTTGATAAGACCTACCAAAATTAGTTGTCTTGAAGTAAACTCGTTTTCTAAAGCTGCACACGCCACCCATATCTCAAACACTACCCATATTTAAGAGCAGACCATTCCAGGACCAGGAGGAAACTGACCTTAAAGTTCTACTCTCCAAATGGGGTAGAAACTTCTATCAGACACAGATTGGATAGATACAATGTCTCTAATCATCACACGAAAGAGACAAAGTTTAAAATCAATCCATTCACAACACTTAATAATAATGAGAACTTATATAGCACTGTTTCAAGAGCAAACTCTCATCAAGGGTGCTGGAACTCATTTTTATTGAAAGTTTAAAGATATTCATCATCATTGCTGGGCCTCGTAGTTGAAGATCCTCTCGCTATTCCAAAGTCAATTTAGTTAGGAAGTCAAGCTGTACTGTGGAGTTTGTTTTTCTTTTAAGTGACTGAGCCGTTGCACACCGCTGTACTGGATCCGGTGGCACACCTGAAGTGAGACGATCGGAGCACACCAGCACGTTTTTTTATCTTATCTTGAAAGAATAGATATGACCGAAGTCATACGTATCCTAATATCCCCGAATACTAGGCGGAAAAAATGCCTGTCATTCCATAAGATGGTAGTGACTGCGACCGTTAGTTAAGGTACAAATTTACGAGCACTTGTATTGATAATAAATGTTTTTAAAGTGATTGAAAATTTGTTGGGAGCTCAGGGTCAGGAAAAGAATTTAAAGGTCAAACTACAGTAATGGAGGGTAAAGTGCTTTATATGGTTTAATCTATTTTACGAAGCTTAGACATGAATTATATAGACTTGACGCTCGAATTAGCATGAACTTGAGCCAATGTAGACTTTTACTCGTGTAAACGGAGGGATTAATGTCAATTGATTTGCTTACCATAACAATTAAGAATTTCTTCATCAAATTATTTTAAGGTTATATGTATTTCAAACAGAAAAATTTATTTAAATTTTTTTATTGAAATATAAATACATTTAATACAAAACTTAAACATTACGAATTTTATTTTGTACCACATTAAATAATCAAAGTACAGAAAGATTAAACAAAATATATATTACCAGTAAATTAACCCTTTTAATCCCACAGGGCCGATCATCGGTCTCAACTGGTTTATTGGAAAAATCCCACGGGGCTGAACAATGGCCTCAAAGTTTTCATACAAGTTTTTATGTTGAATATATATTTTTTTAAACTTTGAGAATCATTCACTTTTAAAAGAATGCTTTTAAAACTAAATATTAACTGAGATAAATAATAAAATATAAACTAGTTTTTTTTACAAAATATGCTGGGATTAAAAGGGTTAAGCAAATATATATGTAATATTTCGATATATCATTATTCTAAGTAGGAGAGCAGAAGACTGTAGAAAATTAAAAACTCAATCAACTGTAAATTTAAAAAAGGAACAGTGTAACAGTTAACATGACTATACAAGAGTTGCCCTTGTAAAAAAAAAACAGTAACTGCATATATCGAAACGTTATTTAAATTAATTTTAGTACTGCATAAAATTTGGGAAGACCAAGAAGGATGTGGGATTGGCAAAGACAGACTTCAACTAGATCCATGGCCCATGATACTTCAATCGAGAGCTGAGATTCCCAACGGAGATAATATTGCCCCCCCCCCTCCCGGGGTATATCAATTTTTGTGGAGGCATTGAGGTGTACAGGATTATTAGCGGCGCGTTAGGGCTTTCAAGGGGATTGTTATGGTATTTATTAAATATTCCAATTATAAAAAAATCTCAGCCTGACTGTATATATTATACATATATATATAGCTCATATGTAAACTTCAGTCGTCTCACCAATGCCTTTATTCATAGCTTTTTCTTATTTGTACCTCATTGAAACAGGTTTCAGAATGGTAAGTTAGATATATGAAAATTTGAAACTACAAGAATGCAACTGTAGTAAAAAAATACAAAGATAACTTATCAAATACAGAACTCGTGAAAAATTATTTAATGCAAGGTTAACATAATTTTTATGTTAATGTATTACTATATTACTTTCATTGTATACAGTACAACCTAACAAGTTTATTGCTATGTGGCAATCTCTTCCAACCAATCACAAAGATGTTAAAGATGCTTTAAGAGAAAACCAGACAGGAACCCTTTTTTTTTAAATAAATCGAGTTCCAACGGGAATCGAACCCATATCCTCCGGGTCAGAAGACAGCTGCCTTACTAATTAGGCCATGGAGTTCATTTTAGATATTACAATTGTTTTAGTTGGCAATAGTTAAATAATAATCATAATTTATAAGTTTAACAAAACAATAAATTGTTTTTGCCTTTCCACATTGTAAGAATTAAAAATATCTAATGTCAAAACGAATATACATTGCAAATTTGAGTGAAAGGCGTGTGAGAGGAAGACCAAGGAAAGAAAAATTGGATCAAATGAATATTTTGAAGAGAAACTTAGAAAATCAGATAAATCGCTAGAGTTTATGAATGTGGAAGAGGATGTGTGTTGAGATAGGAGAGCCTGGCACTCTGTCCTCTCTGCCTACCCCGACAAGGAAATGGCGTGTTGATATGTAACCCTAAACCAAAAGCCTCCCTAGTATACACTAGGGTTTTGTTGTATCTTCGAACGCCCCAAGGTGGCATTGATCCAAAAAAAGGTGGAGAACCTTGGTCTAAAGGACCATAGCAACACTCGAGCCGATCCTCAAGGGTATGGTTAGTACAGAGAGATTAATGGACGTTTACCAGGTCTGTAAATATGAAACCGGAATTTTCTCATAGATGGCTCTAGTTGTAAATACAGTGACTCGAACCGCGTCATTGGCGCCTTTTTCTTGTGTTTACATTTGTCAAAGACTTTTAACTCACAACAATACAAGTTTAATACAACTTCGTATGTTTTCATAGCGTTGAACATGTCTGTTTTTTTGCCTTAAAACTACGACTTGCGGACAGCATTGATTTTCTGTTACCATTTGAAGAAAACTGCAGCAGAATCGCATCGAATGCTTGTCGAAGCTTACTCATGGTAAATCACAGTGCTTTGAGTGGTTTAAAAAATTCAAAAGTGGCGATTTTGACGTGAGAAACGAAGAACGTGGAAGACCACCGAGAAAGTTTGAAGACGCCGAATTGCAAGCATTGATGGATGAGGATGACGCTCAAACGCAACAACAACGAGGTGTTTAGTTGGCAAATACTTTCGCATGCGGCTTACTCACCAGACTTGGTTCCATCCGATTACTACTTATTTGCATCGATGGGACACGCACTTTCTGAGCAGCGCTTCACTTCTTACGAAAATGGCTCTATGATTGGTTTGCCTCAAAAGAGCAACAGTTTTTTGGCGTGGCTTCTACAAATTGCCAGAGAGATGGGAAAAATGTGTAGCTAGCGATGGGCAATACTTTGAATAAAATATTTATTACCATTTTCATACAATAAATGTGTATTTTCTATAAGAAAAATCCGGTTTCATATTTACAGACCTGATATTTTTGTTTTAATGCAAAACTTATATCATAAAAGGAGTTATTTACTATTTTATATCTTTGTAAAACTATCACTTCACTTAAAATATTTATTTATCGTGTTGAAACTGCAGCTTCCTTGCGCGCCGCGTCCTGTAGGAGCTGAGTATCCACCTCGTCCGCTGGTAGTTGGACGTATCTTACAACAGATCCTCTGATGAAGCAGTTCTTCACTGAGAGCATATGGGGATATTTCTCCGAGTCAGTCACGCTAATGTCTGATAGTTTAATATTCAAATATTGATCCACCGAGTGCAGAGTTCCGCAAATGCTGAGACCGTTCTTCAATTCCACCACAACGTCTTTGCCGACGAGAGATTTAAAGAATGAAAAGAACAACATTGTTAATGTTTCTTAATTACTCACGGCAGCAGATGTTATATTGATTTTTAAATAGATAAAATCAACAAAAATATAATATAACCTAAAATTTTCGGTTTTCAATAGTTTTGCGTTTGACAAATGACCAGAGTCAAATAAAAACAATGGTAATTTGATTACACTATGGATTTTCAGGTCATAAACCAAAATATTTTTTTTTCTATTTCAATTTAATTCATTAGATATACATAGCATCACGCCATTTCCTGTTGGGGTCGGTAGAGAGGACAGAGTACCATACTTTCCTATATTGACAAACATACATCCTTAGCCTCTTCTACCAAAAAAATTCACACAACTTTGATTTCGTTGGATTTTTACATTTCCTTCTTTAAAATAATACAAATGAAAATAATTAATGTATAAAAACATTAAATATTGGTTAAAAATAAAAAAAACAGCCGAGTTGAATGAACAGTAAATTTGAATATGGCGGACCCACAATTTATATTTAATTAAAATATTTTTAACTGGATTTTTTGACCAACATTGAAGAGAAAATTCAAAACATAAGAGAAGAAGAAATGAAAATATACTTTTTGTCCAATTCTTCTTGAAAAATTATGACATATACAAATACTATAAGATCGTTTCCTGTTGGTGTATATAGAGAGAATAGAGCTTCAGATTTTCCTTCGCGATACATATCTTTCACCTCCACTACATCCATATACCATCTCATACAACTTCTTAATTTTTTTTTACTTTTAATATTTTCTTCTCTTAAAATATCATACACTTGATCACATTATACTTTTCTTGGTCTTCATCTACAACAACTTTCACTTATATTTGCATTATACTTGTATTGCTAATTTTTATTTGTTATACATGCCCAAAATATCTCAAAATACTCTCCTTCATCTTACTTAATACATCGTAAATCTTTAAGTTCACATTTAACCCTAATTACTTCATTTAGTATTCTGTCATACATTGTCACCCCATGTAATCTTCTTAGTGCATGCATTTCAATGCACGTTTTTCTTCATATTATATCATCATTGTCAACCAGGATCAATCAACCGCTAGATGAATATTTTTCCAATTCGACTTCAAATAATTCAGTTTTTTTGCTCGTTGCTGCCATGTGATGCTGCCATGCTTCCTAATTTTATCTATCCAGCGTACTTTAAGTCTTGGTCACCATTGGATTATTTCGGACGTCCATCGGGAATTTGACATTCTTCCTACGTATCCTGCCCACCTAATATATAAACATAAATAAAATCGACCTATCACAATTTTTAGTTCCAAGGGGTTTTCTTATAAGCAGATTTTTAAATAATATTAAATTAATAAATACATTAAATATTTTAAACTCAAGTAAAGTGTGAACCATATGTATTATTGCACATGCTTGCATTGTTCATAGACAAGGGATAATAACAAAAATGTATCTATCAAAAATCTATGAATTCCTCGTGCGCCGCTTTGCAGAGTTAGCATTGCGCACGAAGTAAAAAAAAAACAGAAAACGGAAGGGAAGTCGACAGCAATCGGAAGCTCACATTTTGATTTTCTTTAAAATTTTAACCGCGTATAAATGTTTTGTGAAAACACTGTATGATTTTCCTCTATGTGATTAGCGTAATATACAATATCGCTCGAGAGTTATTTTAGGTAAGAAAATTGGCAGATAATGTCATATTGCATGCATGACATTGAAAATGTATGTATATGCGAGTTTTATTAACCATTTGTTTTTGATAACGTGGAATAAAATAATGGTTATATGTGTGATTTGAATATTTTTTTGTGTACTTAAATGGTTTATTTATCTTTTGATGCATTTAATGTGGTTGACATACGTTATAGAGATATATATTCAGAACATAAATGCTCCTGTCATTTTACGTGTTGTCAAAATAGTGATGGGTTAGTCATGCTTATCAATCTATCAAAAAATGATTTATTTTTTAACGAACTAGAGAACTGGTTGAATATTTTTTAATTAAAACTCTTTCTATTGTTAACACGTTCCGTGCCGCAGAACATTTTGAGAAAATAAGTACCTGCGCCACTAAACAAATTATAGTTTATATTATGTAAACATATATAGGCTTCATAAATAATAATTTATTTTTAAAAATAAACTGATTTTAGGTGATATTGTGAGCGTAGGTCACCGGTGACCTACGCGGCGTCGTACGGTAATACATGTATATACAACATAAACTTTTGTAGTCGAAACGAATTGTAGCATGCCTAATTTATTACTTATTATATTTTTTATTTATTTATGTAATATGCTATAGTGTTACGCCATAACATAATAATCTCTTATGATTACTGAGACAATAGCTCCAAAAAAAAGGGTCACAATGTTGCATAGACAATGCACCCTCATAAATTTCTAGAGTGTGACAAATGGATGGTCCCATTCATTATGTTATCCCTGGAATCTCTTCTATACCCCCTAGCCTAATTGTAGAGGCTAGTTTATCCTTGAAATAAATAAACCGTAATAGCTTGCTCATGTACACCTGGAGGTTTATTAAAAATAATTGCATTTTCAAACAAAATTTTGGAAGTTTTTATGTGCATTATATTCAGGGGCGCCGTATAGGTCACATTCAATGTTAAAATTCGTATTAAATGTGACCGCTGGCGCACTGGGACTGTTTATAAAAAAAAAACACGTAGGTCACCGGTGACCTGTGTGGCGCCCTGGTCAAAAACATGGTAGGTCACCGGTGACCTACGCGGCGCGGAACGTGTTAAGTACTTTTTAACAGTAATTGATTTAATTCAAATTGGTGTTAAAATAAGTCTAAAATAAGTTGAAAAAAATATGTATTCCTCATTCTTAGTGTGTTATTACATATATAGATGATATCACGCCGTTTCCCTGTCGAGGACGGCTGAGAAGACAGTGCCAAACTTTCCTATTGATACATACATCTTTCTCCTTTTCTGCAACCATACACAACGACCCCCGTGGCCTAGTTGGTTAGACGCCTGTCTCCTAACACAGAGGTTCGAGTCCTGCTGGAACCAAGATATTAAAAAAAAAAAGCATTCCTGTAACATCTTTTTGGTAGCTTGGAAGAGACTGACACACTGCAATAAGCCCGCCAGGTTGTAATGTATACAACAAAAGTGTAATTCAATACAACTCCTATGATTTTGCAGATTTTTTGCTTTTACTTTTAAAATTTTCACGATCCAACCACACTTTCCTAGTTTTTCTCTACCACATCTTCCATTAACGTTTGAGCTGCATATTTGTTTTGTTATTCTTTCTTCATTCATCTGTTCTACATGTCCAAACCATCTTCGATTTCTCTTGTTGACCTTAATACATCAGCCATAAATTTACACTCATTCCTAATTACTTCAATCCGTATTGTGTCATAAATTGTCACCCCATCTATTCTCAGTGCACGCATTTCTACAGCATCTATTCCGCTTCTTTCAGTTTTTCCCATGTCCATGTCTCCCCTTACATCAAAGTTGGTACTAAAATACTATTGTGGCCTATTTATTATCTTATCAGATTTTGATACTGTCTACTAGTAATCATACAGTACCACGCGGTAAGTAATACACATCGGGCTTAAGATAGAGACTGTCGGCCATAATCGGCTAACTTCTGCGTTGTAGAGCGTCGTCTGTCATGTCACACGTATTCCGTCGCGATTTTCAGTCGTTAATGAACTGGACTGTTAGCGCATCGTGCGACAGAGACGACGCTCTACAAAGCCAAAGTTAACCGATTATGGCTGACAGTCTCTTTCTTAAGCCTGATGTATATTACTTACCGCCGGATACTGTACTATGAGTTGAATATTTAACCCTTATCTTGGCAATGTTCAATTTATCCAAATATTAACTTTTTTCTTTGGTGATTCCTTGTTATATGGTAAGTTATGAAGGAAAATTGAGGAAAAAAAATCACAACTTTTCCTTATAAGTTTTTTTATATGTAACGTCCACGTTACCTTGCCAAAATATCAATTTTTATAAAACACAAAAAGCGCTATAAAATGATTCTATAATCTAAAACAAGAACAATATTTATATAGCTGAATTATCAACAAATAAAATGGTTTGAATAATTTTTCTCTACATGTAGGGATTAATAAGATATTTAAAGATTATTTACCCCAATTTTCAAAACGCGCCCACGCTGTCCAGACATGTTGACCCGATGTCGTTTGAAAGCTTGTAGCGTTGTCAATATTTATCACCAGATGATACCACTACACACAATAGTGCATGTATAGTATTTGAATGTGTTGCCATATTTAAAATTACGTTAGAGTTTCTGTTTTTTTTTTTTAATTCCTAAATTAGTGTAACACCTGTATTACAATGCTATGATAAGGGTTAAAAAAAAGTCAATTGAAATGATAATTTAATGAATAAAAAAAATGTTTCCCAATTGATAGTTTACTAATAACTAGTATGTCCAATAAAATTGTTACAAATAAATAATTATTTCAGGGTCCGATGGAGGGAGACGAGATGCTGTCCCCTAACCAGATAAAGCTGGAGACAGGGGGCGAGGATGACCGACAGTCTCGTCTGGTGGACGGGCGTCTTGTACCTATGGAGTCCAACATCATGGAACAATTCTCAGCTGAGGCAGATCTCTGTATGTACTCGTATAACCTCCAACTATAGTCTAACTTTGCTTTAAAATAATTTTTTTTTTTCTAGTGTAGGTCACGCTGGATGGGGACTTATTTTGATATTCTATGTGTAGATCACGCTGGATGGGAACTTATTTTGATATTCTAGTGTAGGTCACGCTAGACGGGGACTTATTTTGATATTCTATGTGTAGATCACGCTGGATGGGAACTTATTTTGATATTCTAGTGTAGGTCACGCTGGACGGGGACTTATTTTGATATTCTAGTGTAGGTCACGCTGGATGGGGACTTATTTTGATATTCTATGTGTAGATCACGCTGGATGGGAACTTATTTTGATATTCTAGTGTAGGTCACGCTGGACGGGGACTTATTTTGATATTCTATGTGTAGATCACGCTGGATGGGAACTTATTTTGATATTCTAGTGTAGGTCACGCTGGATGGGGACTTATTTTGATATTCTAGTGTAGGTCACGCTGGATGGGAACTTATTTTGATATTCTAGTGTAGGTCACGCTGGATGGGGACTTATTTTGTCCTCATTAGCAAATTGGGTGATTGTAGGATCGTACTGAACTGAACTGCTTTTTAGTCCGTTAATTGTGTGATTTTAATATTGCAGGTCTCTCAAACCAGACTGATGGACTGCATTCGGTGTATTCCGAAGTGGCTGATGTCCCAACGGATGACTTGGATGAAGATACCATCAGTAGTCTGGATTCGAATGGTAATAAATCATATAATAAGTGTCTCTTAAGCACATGCTTAGCCTCTTTTACATCCATACAACTTCTACAATTTCTCTGACTTTTTACGTTTCCTTTCAGAATATCATTCATTTCAACCAACCATACTTTCCTTGGTCTTCATCTCACACGCCTTTCACTTACATTTGCACTTTATATCTGTTCTGTTAGTCTTTCTTCATTCCATCGTTTCACATGCCCAAACCATCTTAACGTATTCTTCTTCATCTTACTTAACACACTAGCCTTAAGTTCGCATTCATCTTTTATCACTTCATTCCGTATTCTATCATACATTGTCACTCCGTTTATTTTTCTCAATACATGCATTTCTACAGCATTTGTTCGGCTCCTCTCAATATTTTTTCACGTCCATGTTTCGCATACATGGCACCAAAATACTATCATGAACTATCATCTTAGCAAATTTTGATACTATCCGGTTCGAGTATGTATGTTTTAGTGCCCCATTGACTTTTTTTCCTATTGCTACACGCTGCTTAATATCTCTCTTAACTCTTCCATCATCTTAAAAAAATACTTCCCTTGTAGCAGAATTCCTTAACTTGCTCTATTCTTTCATTATTCATCCATATATCACATTTACTTTTTCTTTTACACTTATCTATTCCCATTACTTTGGATTTTGCAACATTCATTCTTAGATCTTTCTCTTTTAATCTTTCATAAAATTTACTTCTGAAATTCTGTAAGCCATCTTCACTCTCTGCCACCACTTTAGTTTATAAAACGGTTAAACCTCTACCCTTTCAAATGTAGAATCTTAATATCTCAATTTATATTTCCAGACGTTCTTGTCCAGCTGATGGATATTAGAACCAGTTTGCTGCGGCTCAGGTCCATGCTGGAGCAGCGGATTGGAACAGATCTCTCCGACTATGACTTTTGGCTACAGGATTCGAAAAGGGTAATGATTCACTGCCATTCCTTTGATAAACAAATCATTATCACTGTTTTTCAAAGTTGTTGGGTTTGTTTAATGTGATTGCCGATTTCGAAGGCATTGCAGCCTTTATCCTCAAAGTGATGTCAACAAAACATTACCACAGCATATATAATCAAAATGATATAAAAATGTATTAAAAAAACTGTATTAAAGGATAAGAGAGTAGTCATATTCATCAAAGCATGTGTTCTCAAAACATTTCCTTCATAGTGAAATATTCATCAAAGCTTGTGTTCTCAATCGTATACAGTACAACGTGTTCAAATTGTTGAATCGTTTTATGTATTGTAATCTCCGGAAACGGTGATGTTAATTGGCCACCAAGATCATGTGATCTGTCACCGTTGGACTATTTTCTCTGGGGTTAGGTGAAAAGCCAGGTCTATAATAATGACCCCCGATCAATTCTTGAGCTCAAGGACGAAATTATTCGCGTTATTGGTGAGTTAGAACCGCAATTATGCCAAAATGTCATCGAAAATTTTGACAAAAGAGTGAACATCTGTGGAACTGTAAGAGGTGGACATTTGGCGGATATTGTTTTTTGTGTTTAAACGTCATACATTATACTTCAATGGCCAGTAAAAAGTTTTTTGAAATCGAAGCAAATTGTGTATTTTATTCAAGAATTAAAAAAAAATTGTATAAAAAAACCGCTCAATTTGAAATATATTAAATTATTATTCTATTTTAGCTGGACATCCACAAAACCTTGGTAGATCAGTGTATCAATAGAGCGGGGCTAGTGCAAGTGAACATCCAGATCCGTCCAGCACAGCGGAGAATCAACATCGTGGACGTCCTCAAGCCTGATGAAGACTTCTTGCACATGGCCAAGGAGGATAGACTGGCTTTATTTGATCCCGCGCCTATAGAAGGTGATCCTACCTTTAATAATCTATCAGTATTAATTTTTATTCCTAATCACGACATGTTCTGGAGGAAAGACAAGATTATCTACAAATGTGAAATTCTGTTTTTCCACAACACATTCGGACACCATTGAAGCTGTCACCTGAGTCAAGGGTCTACAAACTTTTGAGACTAGAGCGAAATTGAGTAGCATAAGGACTTTTACAAGTATTTTTTTTATTAACCCTTTGCACTCGAATGCCGCCATAGAGGCGCCATGCATGGTATGCCATATTACTCAATGTCGCCGCTATGGCGCCAAGAAAATAAAGTCTTATTTCTCAATTAGCACCCAAAAAAATCCTGGAAGGACACCCGGGTGGGAGGAGAGTGGGCAGGCCGAGGCTGCGATAGGAGGACGAAGTTGAGAGAGACTCAACCCGGCTGCTACAGGTGCAGGATTGGAGGTTCGACGTGGAAGACAGGAGGAGTTGTAGTGGAAGATTGACGGAGGCCAAAGCTCGATATGGGCTGTAAGACCATCGAAAGAATAAAATAAGGGATCCATATCTTGGTTCCTTTTTCTCTACACTTCAAACACTATTCAATGATGAAGGCTTAATTCTCCATTTGCAGGAGAAGTGCAAGAGTTACCCGTGGAACAGGATGAGCAGCTCTCCCTGGAACCGCAGGAGGAGATCCAGGAGGGTGGAGTGGTCACACAAGGGGACACCACAACCCCCTCGAGCATGGCCAAGTGGATGGTGGATGCGCAGTTCAAGTCAGACCAGAAGAGGCTCAACATTCCTGAGGATCCAAAGTATTGGTGAGAAAACTTCCACTCCAACTTCTCGCGAGAGTCGAGTGCCTACCAAACTTTTTCTTTCTTTTATTTTCTTTAACCTTTCCCTTCCTGTGCTAAAAAAATCCGTCCGTTCAGGTGATGTGTATTCAATACACATGTAAAAATGAGCAATTTAAAATCGGAAAAATAATTATATTCATAGCCAATCGCTTAAATTAATTAAATTTGAAGTCAAAAGTGATAATAATTGAAATTTAAACATGAAAAAAAAACATCGGACGACATTCACAAACGGGCGAAACGACCACCTCGAACGAAAGCCCGCTGGCTATTAAGCGAGCGAACTCAGATTATATTTCTTGCATTCCCATATACCGAAGTAGAGTGAGAGTGAGACGTGAATATCGTCGCTTCCTCACCCATTGTGGTTTTTTAGAATGAATATACCTACATCACACACTGGCACACGTTTGATTGTATTGGTGAATTTATTTCCGATTTTCACAAAATATCTCTGATGTGGCCGATAAGTGCTAATTATTATTAATATTATTTTTTTCATTCAATGCATAAATGTATTACGGAGGAATACCTAAAATCAGAACCCAGTATTTATTATACTTATAGAGATATTAAAGTTTTTAGAAGCAATGTGTACTAGTTACACATCACATGACAGAAAGGGTTAATAAAACACTTTTTTGTACTTAATGTCAATTTAATAGTTCATTTACCTTTAAGTTAGTGAGATATTTTAGTATGCGCGTGCCAGTTGGAGTGAGGTTTTTAAGGTTTATAAAAAATAAATAAAAGTGTTAAATTTAGTAGCGTTTAGTGGAATTTAGTAAAATAATGATGAATATATGAATAAAAATATGAAAAACTTACAATTTTCCAAGGTTTTCCAATAAAATATATACGAGGTTTTTAGGTGTCACCAACCATTGGTACCAGTATAAAACGTTTGAACAAAATCACAACAAATAAAAGTTTCACATGATAAAAAATAATAAAACAAAGAAACAAGCCACAGCACATAAACAAATTCAACAATAAATAATCTAATAATATTTTTTTGAGTGATAGTCAGTAAAACACGGATAAACACAAAGAGCGACATCGCATTCTTTACACATAAATTTAGTGTCTTTCCGACATTTTGGACGCTTTGTTGTGTGACTGCAGACATGACACGTTCTTTGCGTTCTGCTTCCTTGTGCTTTTGTTTGAGGAACAGGGGAAGGGAAGTGTTTCTCCTATTAGTCTTGTAGGGATATCTTCGACTCTTCTTCCCCTCGATGTGGAAGGTCTTGGTCGGTGGTATTTTTCGGTTATTTGAGCTATGAGACTCTCCCTAAAATCGCCAAATGATATTTTTTGTTTCGTTATCTGCTTAAATAAGAAAAAAGCGTTTAGTGTGCAGCAGTCCACTAACCTAAAAAATATTTTTTTATACCATTTGAAAGATTTACGAGAGCAGTCAACAAAACCCAAGATTCGGTCTACTTTGTCAACTGCTCCCATATTTTTGGTATATTGCACGATAGCTTCAGGTTTTATTTTATTTTGTCCCGTACTGTAGTCTATTTTATTTGTTGTGATCATATTGTTTGTATGCCTTGTTGTCAACATAACTATCTCCTTCTTGTCGTTCCACTTCAATGCCATCGATATTTTCAAATACTTCCTCATCTTCACTTTCAACTAAAGCATCATAAATTTCTTTTTCATTCAAGTAATGCGACATAATGATGATATAAAAAAACTTTACTAAATTATTACCAAATCGAAGTAAAAAATAAATTGTCACTATGAATCACAATTACGGTATAAAAAAGTCACTTTCAATTATAACTATAATAAATTATTGTCACTATCAAATAATATAAAAACAAAGTATACAAAGGAACGTCAAAGAAAAAAGTCACTTCAAAAATTATAACTGTCACTTTCTAATAAAGAAACGAAATTTCACTACACAATTTTGTACGAAATCGTCATAAAATTTACTAAATATTTCATATAGAACACATAAATTTGTCACTAAATACCTCCTCACACAAAAAAATTATAAAAAAAAGTTCGAAATTGATAAACAAATGCACAAATTGAGATAAATTTCACAAAACTACAATTTGTTTGCGTTATTACCACGTGGAGAAATTGGCGCGCGCACGATTAGTTGACAACCTCACAAAAGACAAGCATAAGATGAATGTGACGCCATACAAATTTTGAAATCATTCCCGAAAGGTTGATAATGTAGTAAACTGCAAATTTGCTTGTAAATCTTATAGATAATATTCCAAAGATGTCACCGGAATGTCCTTTTTTGGTGTTTACTTTCAAATTACATCGCTATATACCTAACCGTACGGGTACGGGCACACTCCGATTTGCAATGACATTGCAGACCGTACCGGTACGGGCATACCGACTTAAAGGTTAAGCACGTAAAAAAAATACGGGTGTCCGACACCCTCATAATAAACAAAAAAGATTTGAATCTTTTAATGTAGATCGCGCTGGATGGGAATGTATCTTATCCTCCATAAGACGGTTATGGCTTGTGGTAGAATCAAACTGAACTGAACTATCTTTACATTGGTTTTTCAGGACAATCCCCCAGGTGAGGCACTGGATCCAGTGGGCGGTGCGACAGTTCAATCTAACCGGCATCAAGCTCTCCGAGTGGTCCATCACTGGAAAAGAGCTCTGCGACATGTCCCTTCCCACCTTCAAGTAAGTATTATTAAATTGAGTGCCATCATACTTATCAATTGAATGCCGGCTTTTTATTTCAGTTAAAAAATTACTTTGTTAAAATTATATTTTTCATCAAAATCTGGAGATCTCTTCGGAAATTATTTACTATTATCATTAGCCGCTGGTCTGCAGGTGTGTTGGTGCGCTGAGCCGGAGAAATTATTTGCAATAATTAAATTATATACTCGCAAACATGACTTTCAAAAATGTTAAATATTTGTATAGATTAAATATGTATATACTGACAAATAGAATGAGTATTTTTATTTACGTGAAAATTCAAAAAAATTTAAAGTAAAATTTAAAAAAATATTCTTTTCAAATTGACCAGCCAAGTTGTTTGCCAATACTACCGGAGCGTTCTCCAATACGGACCGGACGGAAACGCTAATTCATATAGGGCCGACAGAGTCATACAGTAGACTGTGAGACAGCGATATTTCATATTCGCTCAGCGTCTCGAGGTGGGTTGGTGCTCAGCACACCAGCGCACCTCGAGACCAGACGCCGCTGATTACTATCACCGCAGTACCAAATGTGATCTGCCGATTGATCCAGAGGGTCACAAAAATTACATATTATAGTTCGGAAATTCTAGGATGAGTCCTGTGACAGCTCACAAATTTGCCCCAATACAACTTTGGAACGATGTTCAGTAATTTTAATTATTTTATCAACTTTAATATAAGCCTCAATTCTAATAAATAGCAAGTTATTTAGGTAAATACATTACATAAGGTTGTATTGAGGCAAATTTGTGAGCTGTCGCAGGACTCATCCTAGAATTTCCGAACTATAGTCTTTCTTTATTTATTATGCCCAAACCATTGTATTGTATTACACTTTCGTTGTATACAGCAGTACAACCTGGCGAGAGTATTGCCATGTAGCAATCTCTTCCAACCACCCAGAAAGATGTTAAAGAGGCTTTAAGCCTTTTTAAAAAAATCCAGGTTCCAACGGGAATCGAACTCGCAACCTGTGGATTGGGAGACAAGCATCTTTCCAACTAGGCCACGGAGGTCGTCAGCTTTCTCTTCTTTATTTTACTTAACACATCAGCCTTAAGTTCACATTCATCCCTTATCGCTTATTTTATGACCAAATATACCAGATCCTGACTATTTAAGCATTTTTTTTTAATTTTTAATAATTTCTCAACTATAATGATGTATCTTAATTTACTATTCATGAATTTTGTCTTATTAAACACATATAAGACACATATCACATTCATATTAGACACATATCACATTTGAGCACTGTCAATCATGATTGGTTGTTAAATATTTAGCCACCAACCTATAAAGGGTCAAGTAGAAACCAGACTGGAGCTCTTTTTAAAATAAATAAGTACCGACGGGAATCGTACCACCAACCCCCGAGTTGTAAGACAGGTATCTTATCAACTAGGTAACGGAGGTTATATGTTAAATTGTGATTTTATTATATTTCTAGGGAGAAGTGCCCTTCAGATCCTGGTGATTTATTCTGGACCCATCTGGAGTTGCTGAGGAAATGTAAATTTATAGGTAATCATAAATTATAACTTTTTCTTTTTTGTCATAATATCTAAAATATACTGGTGAAACAGCTGTCACTAATTAGCTTACATTTCAGACCATAAGACGCACCTTTTTTTTCATCATCAGAGAAAATACTACCCAAAAAGTAGAATTCCTCAACTTGCTCCAATCTTTCATTATCCATCCATATGTCGCATTTACTTCTTTCATTATCCACCCATATGTCGCATTTACTTCTCTTTTCATTATCCACCCATATGTCGCATTTACTTCTTTCATTATCCACCCATATTTCGCATTTACTTCTCTTTTCATTATCCACCCATATGTCGCATTTACTTCTCCTTTCATTATCCACCCATATGTCGCATTTACTTCTTTCATTATTCACCCATATGTCGCATTTACTTCTTTCATTATACACCCATATGTCGCATTTACTTCTCTTTTCATTATCCACCCATATGTCGCATTTACTTCTCCTTTCATTATCCACCCATATGTCGCATTTACTTCTCCTTTCATACTTTTCTACTATCATTATTTTAGACTTTGTAATATTTATTAGATCTATCCCTTTGCATCGCTCATCCAATTTACTTATCAAACTCTGCAATTTGTCTTCACTCTCTGCTAACACCACCATGTCATCTACATACAGTAATTAATGCGCATATGTTCCCATTCAACATTTGTATACCACCCATTGTTGTCTATAGTTCCTTCACATATGAATCTATATAAATATTGAACAACCCTTTTGATATAAACCACTCGGTCAAGGCACCATTAACTCTAATACATGCTCTACTTTCGGTATACAGCACAAGTATAAAGACTATTCTATAGGTGGATGGTTGCCACTTAATCCTCGGAGATTCCAATGTGACTTCAAGGAGTCTCAGTGATAACTGGGTGAAGAGGTTCTTTGTTGACTAGTAGAAATATGAGGGGAGGTCAATAAATTCGCAAAATGAAAAGGTTAAGAGTGGGGGCGGCAGTGCGCATGCGCATGTTCCGATAATATGACTCATTATTAGTATATTCATCAAGTTTTTAGGATGCGGAAGGCATACTGCTGATAGATTCATCGTCGTCATCTACTGATGCACTTAAAAGAAGCTGGGAAAGAGAAAACGAGAGGAAAATGAACAAAAGGGGTGCTGCTTTTGCATGACACTGCACCCATGCACAAAAGCTATTCTGCATTGGCTGCTCTTCACAACTGTGACTTCCAAACAATAAATCACTCTCCCTACAGCCCAGACCTGGCTCTGTCTGACTATTATTTGTTTCCAAGTATGAAAAAAGATCTAGGGAAAAAAATTACGCATGATGAAGAAGTTAATGCTCATATGCAGGGGCTGTCCTATCATATGTAGTAATAATGCAAAGATCACACAAAGGGACGTTTGTATTACAATAAATGATTACAAGCAATGATTTTACAATAATGTTTCCAGATAATACAACATATAGTAGAATATCACTAATCCGTGTGACGCATACGTCTGATATGTTCGGCATGTAATGACGCAATACCGCGAATTGATTTACATTTATCACCAAATTCATTCAATATTTTCCATAGCTTATCTCCTATCAGCGGTTGTATGCCATTTTCGAGTCTAGAAACGCACACTATACCTTTTTATTTTTTCCATATATTTTTACACAATCATACGCAAAAAGAAAATCTGATCCACATCCCTTCTTTCGCTTAAAAAGGCACCTTGAGTGTTTAATATGATATGTTTAATTTTGACAATCGTCACTTTGACTTATTTCTATTCTTAAAACCAACCACTTGTCATGAATATATGTATAAGTTTGACTTATTACTATTCTTAAAACCAACCACTTGTCATGAATATATTTATAAGTTTGACTTATTACTGTTCTTAAAACCAACCACTTGTCATGAATATATTATGTATAAGTTTGACTTATTACTATTCTTAAAACCAACCACTTGTCATGAATATATGTATAAGTTTGACTTATTACTATTCTTAAAACCAACCACTTGTCATGAATATATGTATTTGTATAAGTTTGACTTTTGATAAAAAATAGCTATAGTACCCGGCGGTAAGTAATATACGTCGGGCTTAAGAAAGAGACTGTCGGCTATAGTCGGCTAACTTCGGCTTTGTAGAGCGTCGTCTCGCCGAGCGACCACACCCTAGAACGCTTGACAATGACTGACAAATCGCGACAGAACACGTGTATGAATGACAGGGACGACGCTCTGCAAAGCGGAAGTTAGCCGATTATGGCTGACAGTCTCTTTCTTAAGCCCGATGTGTATTACTTACTTACCGCCGGGTACTGTAGTTATCTAGGGTTTATCAAATGATTTAATTCAGTAATGCTAGTCAAATTTAATTTAATTTTAATTGTTTATTTTATGTTTTCAGCCGTTGTACAAAATGAAGACCCTAGTGAAATACCTGAAATGCTGAATACATCGACCAGCCCTTCTGCAATAAGGAAAAAGCCTAAACCTGTAAGATATTTACATTTATTTACCGTATTGGCCCGACTATAGGGCGACCCCTATTTTTTTATCTGCTTTTTGGAGAAAAAAACATTTCCCTCACCATTATAATATTATAAAAAATAAAACTCGAATATAAGGCGGACCCCCTATTTACGTGTCGCCTTTTTAAATAAAAACCTCGCCTTATAGTCGGGCTAATACGGTATAACACAATTTATTAATTTATAACACAATTTATTCATTCATAACGCAATTTACATACATACATGTGTACCATCATGCCGTTTCCCTGTTGAGGTAGGCAGAGAGGATTGAGTGCAAGCCTTTCTTATCTTGACACACATATTTCGCCTCTTGCATATCCATACGCCTTCTCATACAGTTCTTATGACTTCTCTTTCTTGTTACATTTCCTTGTTTCAAAATTTCATTCACTTCTCTATTGCACCTTTCATGGACATTTGCACTGTATATTTGTTTTATTAATCTTTCTTCATTTATTCATTCCACGTGCCCAAACCATCTCAGAACACTCTTCTTCATCTTACTCAACACATCAGCCTTAAGTTCACATTCATTCCTAATCATATTATTCGATATTCTGTCATACATTGTCAACCCATGATTTCTTCTAAGCGTACACATTTCTATAGCGTTTCTTTGACTCTTGTCATTGTTTACATTTCAATCGTTTAACAGAGTTTATTAATTTATAATATTTATTCAAACTTTTTTAAATAAAATTCCATCCCCCGTGGCAAGATGGTTGGCCTCAAATCCATCCGAGAAAAGCGTTCATCAGGGTTACTGTTAAAATTTTATATGTCCACACAGACGTGAGGATTCCATACAGCAGAAGATAAAGAATCTAATAAAAATGTTAATTATAGCCGATGCTGGACAATAAGACGTCGGGCTCGCAGTCCATATCGCTGATGTCTGCGGCTGTTAACCGTAGCGGCAACAATGGGCAGATCCAGCTGTGGCAGTTCTTGTTGGAGCTGCTCACTAGCACGCAGCATACCTCCGTCATACAGTGGATAGGTGAGCAGTCGGCACACATTACTTTTCCTTACCTTAACTGATATAGTTCATTAACTCATAATTCAGGGAGACTAAATTTAACAGAATTACGAATTCCGCAATCACTTAAAAATTTATTTGAATTTACGCGCACTTGTTAACAGTTGAGAACAACATGGCAATTTTTCTTACTGTTAACGTGTTCCTCGCGGGAAGCACAAACACCTGTGATCTGATCTGTAGCATTCCTTTGTGTATTTTACGTAATGTTTAGTTTATCTCCTTTATTTAATGAGTCTCCTTAAGAGTATTGACTATTATTTATTATCAGAAAATTACTTGAATGTCATGTTTACTTCGTGGTGTATTCAAATATCAGTGGTTCTAAACAAAATACGCGTTTAAACTTAAAAATTAAAAAATGCCGAAATTGTGCCGTGCACAGGATTCGTGGAATTTGATTTTTAACACGGTGTACAGGTTAAAATAATGTAAGTCAAGTAAAGTTTTGCGGAATTCTACTGACAACAATGTCACGAGCTTCTGGTCAACTATCTTTTAGCCTGTATATTGAAATAATTTTTTTAATAAATTAAACAGAACACTTCTTTTTTATTTTGTTTTCACCACTGTTTCATTTGACATCCGTCTTCTCCGCGTCAGGTGAAGTTGAACTAAATTATGTCTAAAATATTTTTCTTTCTAATTGTAATAGGTATAGGAGATGGCGAATGGAGAAGTGCCTGATAAGGGTAGGGGAGTAGGTAGGCGTCAAAAGGATGACTTTTGAACGGGAAATATAATTAGCAGAGGACTATTATTGAAATTAACTTGATTCTTTACCAGGTCTGTAAATATGAAACCGGAATTTGCTCATAGATGGCTCTAGTTGTCAATGTAGTCACTGTCAAACCGCGTCAGTGGCGCCTTTTTTTTGTGTTTACATTTGTCAAAGACTTTTAACTCGCAACAATACAAGTTTAATACAACTACATATGTTTTCATAGCGTTGAACATGTCTGTTTTTGTGCCTGAAAACTACGATTCGCGGACAGCGTTGATTTTCTATTACCATTTGAAGAAAACTGCTGCAGAATCGCATCGAATGCTTGTCGATGCTTACGGTGAGCATGCTCTTGGTTAATCACAGTGCTTTGAGTGGTTTAAAAAATTCAACTGGCTCCATCCGATTACTACTTATTTGCATCGATGGGACACACACTTGCTGAGCAGCGCTTCACTTCTTACGAAAATGTACAAAAATGGCTCAATGGTTTGCCTCAAAAGAGAGCAACAGTTTTTTTGGCGTGGCATCCACAAATTGCCAGAGAGATGGGGAAAATGTGTAGCTAGCGATGGGCAATACTTTGAGTAAAATATTTTTTACCATTTTCATACAATAAATGTGTATTTTGTATAAAAAAATTCCGGTTTCATATTTACAGACCTGATATAACGTTGATACTTAATTTAACCTCGAGAATTTCTAAGTTGTCCAGCTGCGATCCCCTCCGGCTCGTGTGCAGAATCTTCAAACCACGATCAATATCAAACTAATGGTTTTTTTCGATGAAGTGGTTGACGAACTCCGAAAAATTATTATTATTGAGATGTCTCAAATGTTCCCTAACTCTTTTTTCAAAGTTTTTTTTTTGTGTTGCCAATGTAAAAATATGAACCGTCATTGCGTTTGCTAGTGGTAGATATAAAATAAAATTGTTTTTTTTATTTTAATAAAAATTTATCACCACAAATTGAAATAAACTTCTTTTCTAAGATTCAAGTGTTGAAAAATAAATATTGTATGATAAGATTTATATTTTTTTAGTCATACCGCGAACTATTCAATTCGCCTTCGTATATTTGAACGTACTGAGACGATGCGCTGACCTTCTAGTGACTTTGAATTGAAATTAAAGTGTTTTTACTACAGGGACAAACGGAGAATTCAAGCTGCAGGAGCCAGAAGTTGTGGCCAAGCTATGGGGGCTGCGGAAGCACAAGCCCACCATGAACTACGAGAAGCTGTCCCGTGCGCTCCGTTACTACTACGATGGAGATATGATATCAAAGGTGCATGGAAAAAGGTGACTTTCCAGTAATTATTTTTAGTACTTAACCTTTCCGTTCCTGTGCTAAAAAAATCCGCACGTTGGACAGCTGGACAAATTACAACGTCTTCAAAATGTTTGCCTAGATTTATTTTTAACCTGACAAAGTACGATCATATCATTTCATAGCAGAAGGCGCTGAACTGGTTGAACGTGAGAAATACACCATGAAAGTCGCAGGGCTATATGGAGGGTGTTCCAGTTGTTTCCAACTCACTTCCTCCAATTGTTCGCATGTTACAGATGGAGTATGGGGCCTCACGTTGTGCTGGAGAAGAATCACTTGTCGTATCCGATTCACATACTGTCTCAATTGTATAATATCCTTAACTGTCCTGTATCTCTTATCTCGCAAAAAAATTTCAGCATCTTTTCGATCATGGACTTTGCATTGCGCTCAGACAGAGATTGTTTATTGGTCTTTCCGATTCACCGCTCTTCTTTTTTTACGTCGTCCTTTACTGTCCATGCTGCGATACTCTGAAACCAGTTACAAACCAATGTTACACTCGCTCCGTCCTTGGTGTGCTTTAAGAAGTGACTAAAAAAACTCTTAATTTCTAGTCAGTAATACAACGTGTTTAATTCCTGATTTATTTTTTCTCTCCACCATCCCTACATTTTCCTTTGATTGATGATATCTCACTTTTACTTTAATAACTATAAACCCGCCAGATTGTAACTACAATGAAGTGTTAAATAAATAAATTAACTTCTCTTTCCAGGTTTGTTTACCGATTTGTCTGCGATCTGAAGCAACTGATAGGATATGACGCAGGGGATCTAGCTCGGCTCGTCAACAGTGGCGCTAATCCATCCACAAAAGTCTCCAAAGAAGATGCGAATTCCTTCGAACTGTACTGCTGAGAGGGTTGAGCCTGAAGTAGTAGGAACTATACCAGGAGAGGGCGTATTAGGCGGAAAATTGTCAAATCAAAGACAATTTAAATGACAAATAAAACAGCATTAAGAGTATTAATATCGACTCCAGTGTAATTAATGTTATTAAGAATCTTCTACTTTTTCTTTGCCTTATACAATTTTTAATTTGAAATGTTTTACGGAGCTATTGCTGTGTTGAATTGGCTTAAAGAATGGCTAAGTTTTCGTAGATGTTGCAGCCTGCATCCTTAGGGTAATATAAAAAAACATTACCGGATATTGTAAGCACTCGTGAGTACGTGAGTTTGGCACTCTTAGTCATTCTCTTTTACGACCACACAACGTGAAAACACTTACGGCGAACAGCACAGAACCCAGCATTGCAATTTAGAATTTACTTGTGTTGTTGTCAGTATCCTTTTAAAATTGAACAGTCGTGAGAAAGTCTTGGAATGTATTTTAAACCATCTCGTTTGGGGTTGGCTCTCCTAATACACAACTTCCAAGCACGTTGGTCCTGGATTGTTCCATTCTAACTTCTAAGCTCACCTTTCCTACTGCACCATTAGTGGACCTGTTTTTGGTTTTCAAGAGACCCAAAGGCAATGACTGTAACAGAAAAACTATATTTGCAAGTTTTGATACGTAACTCAAAACACTTTTCTCTCCCCGTGGTTGCAGTCCTAAGACTGGTTTGCAGCAATTTCAACTCTTCTCCTCCATTCCTCCCTGTCCTGTGCGGCTCTTTTTAAATCTGTATATGTTGAGCAGCGCATTGTTATTATTCCAAATTTAATTTAGTTAACTGTTTCAGTCACCGCCTCAGCCTTTATTGTCAGGTCAAGTGTAATTTGGACTGAAAATCTAATGAGCGAGGAATATCTTGAACCGAGCATACAGAATCTTGAATCAAAGACAGTTTATCTTGGATCAAAGAAATAATATTTTGAGACAAAAATACATTATCTTGGATCGATAACTGTGTATCTAGGGCTAAGCATACTGTATTTTTGGACCAAAGACAGTATCTTGGAATAAGCAAAAAACATCTTGAACCAAATACAGTGTATTTTGGACCAATGAAAGAACATCTTGTACCATGCATACATTATCTTGTACCAAAGACAGTGTATTTTGGACAAAGGAAATAACATCTTCTGTCAAGCATACACTATCTTTTGGACCAAGGAAAGAACACCTTGTACCAAGCATACATTATCTTAGATCAAAGACAGTGTATTTTGGACAAAGGATATAACATCTTCTGTCAAGCATACACTATCTTTTGGACCGAGGAAAGAACACCTTGTACCAAGCATACATTATCTTAGATCAAAGACAGTGTATTTTGGACCAAGCATAAATTATCTTGAATCAAAGACTAGATTCTAACTATCCTAATGTCAGTATGGATGGAATTAAAGAAAAGTGAATGTTAAAAGTATTTGTTTCTATTGTGTCATAAAATTTCACACATCTCCTGGTATAAATGTTATATACTTTGTTGGACTATTATTGTGTGATCTCGCATTGTGGCATATAGAAAGACCTTGGAGATATACTGTGCATTAAATAATTGACAAATGGTGATTTTTTTTATATATATAATCTAAAATGAGAGATTTGAGATCTTCACAGTTATATGACATGATTGAAAAACAAGATTTCAGGAGTTATTACTCACTATGTATTATAATTTAGAGTATATTGTTTATAGTTAAGGCATTAACGTTGTGGAGGTTTAAAGACATTGTAATTTATTTTATCAAACACTTTATTCCACTTTTTTGTAACGGTATAACCCTACCGGTTTCAAAGCTTTCACCTCATCTTCAGGGGAGCACAAACAAGACTAAATTCTGTTCGAACTGGTACCTTTATTGGAGGCCCTAGAAATTTCTATATTAGAGACCCTAGAAATTTCTAAGTCAGTACACCGAGGCGAACATCTGATTAACACATATATCCCAAAAATCTCTCCGCTGCTGACCGAAATCGTCCCATGCCTCCCTCAGCCCTCAGTCCCCAACCGTTGAAGCGTGTATATCGGTACCAGTTCGAACAGAATTTAGTCTTGTTTGTGTTCCTTGAAGATGAGGTGTGCACCTTGAAACCGGTAGGGTTATACTGTTACAAAAAAGTGGAATCAACGGTGTTTGATAAAATAAATTACAAATAATTTAGAGTATATAACTGTGTCGGGAATGGGCATTCATTCATACTTGATATAATATATGGGTGAGCAACCAAAGATAAATAGAGCAATTTAAGGAATTCTGCTATTTAGATAGTATTTTCTCAGATGATGGAAGAGTTATTATATGAGAGATACCGAATGATGTGTAGCAATAGGAAATAATGGGGCACTAAAATATATATCTGTATACTCGAACCAGACAGTATCAAAACTTGCTAAGATGGTAGATAGTTCACTACAGTATTCAGTGCAAGAGATCTAAGGACATGCTGGATGAGGCTCTTGCTATAATGGTCCAGATTGCAGATGCAACGTAGATGTTACAATTTTATCGGCTGCATTGAGAGCACGGCCATTGTGGATAATATCAAGCTCACACGAAGGGACCTTAATGCTTTGGATAGATTGCCCTGCTTGAAAACATTAATGCTCAGCACGACTGTAAGCAAACGGCAAATTGTAATATTTAAATATTTCTTGACCATCCCAATAGATGTCACTATGTGTTACAATTTATAAATTATTACAATTGGATTTGATATTGGCTTGCGACAAGCTCAAAGGAGAGCGCGTTTACGCGTTCATTTTGTATGGCCGGCCTGGCGAGCACTGAATCGGAGATCGCGTCAATGCGCTCGTGGCAGTGAACCGGTTAAAATAGGAAAAATAAGAAGGGACCTTAATGCTTTGGATAGATTGCCCTGCTTGAAAACAGTAATGCTCAGCACGACTGTAAGCAAACGGCAACAGATTGCAGCCAAATTGCAGACAACTGTTACTAGTTATCAGGGACCCGATGGAGAAAAAACTCTGATCCCAACTTTGTACTGTGCCTTCTATTATACTCGTGACGTTTTTTTTATCCATTTGCACGGATTTCTCCTGTTACACAAAGAGGGTCTGTTTCTAGCGTTAGCTTATTCGTTAGGAAGAATATCAGCCAGGATTCTTCTCATACTGCTAGGCGGTACCGATAATATATCCACAGTGTCATTCAGTTGGTTCAATATCTCTATACCACTGATGTGATTGTATTTATGTAATAACAAACAAGAAAATCTCAAGTCTCTCGTACTCCGGACTATTGAAACAGAAAATATGTATTGTTGAAGTTATCGTAAGATGAATCGTGTGTGAATTTAAATGATGAATTTCGCTACTTTCTAATATATATTCCCACGTAAATCTTGCTTCCTCCTTTCTCTTCCATGTTGTTGACATTTTTTGTTGCTAATTAAAAATTTATCTATGACTCCAGGGTCTGGTTGAGTTTTCCATAAATATGTAAATCAAATACATAAATTCTTAAATTGTAGACAAAAATCAATATATATTAAGTGCCTGGTCAGAAAAAAAAATGTTTTGGTATTACAGAGAAAAACGTAGTCTAAATTTATGCTTAGTAATAAAAAAATGTTCCGTTTAAAATGTTTGTTGACTTGTTATTATAAAGTTAGGACGTGGGCTGTACTGAATTTCAGTTGTTCCAATCATACATACAAAAAAGCATTGCTATGAAATGTATTTATGTTATGTACTAATTTATAGAGAAGTTATGGAGGTGGGGTCTGTGGTGTTACAAATATAAAGTTCAGTGTAGAGAATTTTTAAAAATGATTTTTTCTTTAAATACAAACTTTGTGTCTTGTTTGTATAAACTTTTTTGTTTACATTAAAAATCTTGCACGTGTCCTAGAAGGTACATTCTTATCACTTCATTGCACCATGTACTGTAACACCAGACCTTTTCGAGTTTTGAACACCAAAGAACACAGCTTTCAGGTCAGGTCTCCTTGAACAGGGAAGTTATTCGGATGAATTGGTCTATATAAATAATCGAGAGTTCTGCTGCATTGGAGACTCTTTGCAAGCTGTTCTTCACACCATTCAACCAGGTTTCTTTGGATGACCTCTACGTCTTGTCCCGTCAACTTCTAGCCCATGCAAGGATCGGCTAAAATACTGTTCGGGTCTTCTAGCTTTGCCCTACCATATGTGCCCATATGGGCAGCCTAGAAAATTGTAGGACTGGGTGCAAAATTTGGTTTTCAGTCTTTATTCATCTATGTTATGTAAGTGTAAAAAACAGGCCAAGTTTTGCTCAAATATTTTGTCTTCTTGTAAGTACACCCAAACTATTGGACTATTCAATTTCTCTCTGCCTATGGGAGGTTTAATGGTCAAACTCTTTACCTTCGAACTTGTCCCTTCGTCTTGTTGCAATTTTTGTGGCCAAATCAATTCACAGAGCACATTGAAGTACGGATGAAGATTGAATCAGTAATTTGCGTAGGGAACTCCACTTAGCCTTACATTAGTTAATTTTCAAACTCCGATCTAGTGGCACCGAAAGATAATTTTGCTATCTTGTATTTTTCTTTTTTTCTCATTGTCAATGTTTCTACTCCATAAAGTGCTATGGAGAATAGTAGAGATTTAACTAGACGGATTTTTTTCTTTCTTTCTCATCGTCAATGTTTCCACTCCATAAAGTGCTATGGAGAATACAAGAGATTTAACTAGACGGATTTTTTTCTTTCTTTCTCATCGTTAATGTTTCCACTCCATAAAGTGCTATGGAGAATACAAGAGATTTAACTAGACGGATTCTTTTCTTTCTTTCTCATCGTCAATGTTTCCACTCCATAAAGTGCTATGGAGAATACAAGAGATTTAACTAGACGGATTTTTTTCTTTCTTTCTCATCGTCAATGTTTCCACTCCATAAAGTGCTATGGAGAATACAAGAGATTTAACTAGACGGATTTTTTTCTTTCTTTCTTATCGTTAATGTTTCCACTCCATAAAGTGCTACGGAGAATACTAGAGATTTAACTAGATGGATTTTTTTTTTTCTTTCTCATCGTCAATGTTTCTATTCCATAAAGTGCTATGGAGAATACTAAAGATTAAACTAGACGGATTTTGGTATTTCTGAGTATAGATTGGTCTTCCATATCTTTGTCAGAGTTTTAAGTGTGTTTTTTTCTTTTTAAATTTCTTTGTATGCAAGTGTATGTAAGAGTTCTATGTTCATAAATTTGAACAAGCAAATAGTCAAATATTTTTGCGTACTGGTGCATAAAATTGTGTGATCGTAACGCATTCTACTAAAACACATTAATATTAGATCAGTGCAGTTTCACATTAACCGTACTATATAAGATATTGTCATATTGCAAAAGGATACTGAAAAATCGGACGAAATCCAAATCTTGCCTTCCAGATGCTGTTAACAAAAAAAAATAAGAAAAAGTAAGACAATATAATGTTACTTATTTGCCATTTGTGTGTTATTAAAAATATCCTAGAGGTATTTTGACTTATTCTAAAATGCTCCAAAATGAAATTGGTCTAAAAAAGATTGGGAGACCCTGCTTTAGACAATGTCGCCAACTCAAATAAAATAACACAAACCTCATTCATCTGACTAGGTGCTTACTTTTATATATTTCAATGTTACCCGTATATTTTGGCTAGTACATAAGTGTTGTTATTTGTAAATATAAATAAATAAACTATATTGAAAACTGTATAATAAACATTAATTTTTCTATGGAGAGAAAATATTTTTATTTTACTGTCAAAAGTTTTTATACAATAAATAAATATTTTTTTATTAAATCAAAAAAGTGTATTTATTTAGTGTTTTTACCCTGAAAATATCATCATCATTGCTGGGCTGCATCGTAGTCGAGGATCCCCTCGCCATTCCAACGTCAATTCTGGAGGAGCTTTTTTTTAAGACAATGGGCTGTTGCACACCAGCAAACTCATCACTGTACTAGATTCAATGGCATACTGAAGTGGAACGATCGGAACACACTGGCATGTTTTTTTCCTCTTTTTGAAAGAATATATATGACTGAAGTCATAGGTATCCTTATATTCCCGAATACTAGATGGAAAAAATGTCTGCATTATTCGAGGGAAGTAGTACAGTACGGGGTTCGAACCTGTGACCTTCCGCACGGAAGTCAGAGCATTACATCCTGACAATATATCCTGAGCCTGTATTATAACCTGTAAGCTTTCAGTATTTAAATTTAATTTATTTAATAAAGGCATTCCTCACTTAACGACCTACCTGTTTAACAACTGCTCGGACTTACGACCAACTCTCCAGCACGGGGAATCCCCTTTCTTTAATTTAGATGCAGAAGTAGCCGATATTGAAAAATTAGTGAAATATGCCAAAGGAGAGTTAATTAACCCTCGGTAGGGTGCAATACAAATCCTAACACGTTCGGGCGCAACTCATCTGTGAGATTAAAAATTAAATTTCTGCTTAGGCTTAAGGGAAAGCTTATCAAAGTGAACTCTTCACTCAAACATGATTATATAACATTCGTACATTTCTTTACACTTTTCAATAACAGTATTTTAAATGTTCTCATACTGTTTTTCTTAAAAAAGAAAATAACAAGTTTACAACATTCTTAGTCTTTTGTTGGCAGCTTATCAACCCAACTAATGCAATTCAGTAACATCACAATTTTTTCAGTCATTTAATACCCACAATAGGTTTGTAAAAAAGATTTAGCACAATAATTAACTGTCACATAGCACAATAATTAACTGTCACGGTAGGTTTTATGTGACGAAAATAAAAGCACTAACTTAACATTAGAAAACACTATGCTAGCACTTTTTGAAACATTATTTAGAATGTAAAATTCAAATTCACTTGTGATCATAAAACGTCTTCACAAAGAAAAAAGGGAGTAATCAAAATATGATTAGAAAGTTATTCCTGATCAGGCCTCACGCTGAACATTTTCGAAAACATTCTTGTAACAATTTTCTCACACCATGCGTCCATGTTCGTATTATGTAGTAAATAACGATCATTGGATTAGGGGCTAAAACATAGATTTACGAACTATTGCAGGTATATGTATGATATAAAAAGAAATGCTGAGAAAAAAAATCGAAAACTCGGAAATCAAAAATAATTACATAATCGGACACATTTCATCCAGAAAAATTAAAACGTCCGTCACAATATTTTGCGTCAATATTTTCTCAAGTTAAAATGTATTTTATTACTTTTGACTTGCAAAATATAAAATTTTCGAAATAAATGCTATAATTATAATGAATCTATGTAAAAGTGTAGTAGAAAGGCATTGATGTCGATTATGACATCAAACGTGTAAACCTATTAAAAAAATTATATATGGACATTTGTTACTAATAAATAGGCCGAAATTTCCCACTTTTCACTCGGAAAACTGCCAATGACGGCCAAGTTTAGAAATATATGTACAAAATCACCATAGAATTACTATTTGTTCTACGAGTTTTGGCGTTTTTGGTCCAAAAGGTCTAATTTTGCAAAAATTCAATATTTTGAGTCAATATTTTCAGGTTAAAATAAATTTTATTACTTTTGACTTGCAAAATATAAAATTTTCGAAAAAAATGCTAGATATGTTATGAATCAAGGCGAAAGTGTAGTTGAAACGCATTGACGTTGATAATGACATGTAACGTTGAAACCTCCTTAAAAAAGTGTAAGGACATTTGTTACTAAAAGGCTGAAATTTCCCTCTTTTCACTCGAAAAACTGCCATTGGTGACCAAGGTTACGAATATATGTACAAAATCACCACAAAATTACTATTTGTTCTAAGAGTTTTGGCGTTTTTGGTCCCTCACGTCTAATTTTGCAAAAGTTCAATATTTTGCGTCAATATTTCAAGTAAAAAGGAATTTTATTACTTTTGACTTGCAAAATATAAAATTTTCGAAATAAATGCTATAATTATAATGAATCTATGTAAAAGTGTAGAGGAAAGGCATCGATGTGGATTATGACATCAAACGTGTAAACCTCCTTAAAAAAGTATATGGACATTTGTTACTAATAAAAAGGCTGAAATTTCCCACTTTTCACTCGAAAAACTGCCAATGACGGCCAAGTTTACAAATATGTGTACAAAATCACCACAGAATTACTATTTGTTCTACGAGTTTTGGCGTTTTTTTGTCACAAACGTCTAATTTTGCAAAAATTCAATATTTTGCGTCAATATTTTTAGGTTAAAATGAATTTTATTACTTTTGACTTGCAAAATATAAAATTTTCAAAAAAAGGCTAGATATGTTTATGAATCAAGGCTATACTTGAATTGCATTGACGTTGATTATGACATAAAACGTTGAAACCTCCTTAAAAAAGTGTATGGACATTTGTTACTAAAAGGCTTGAAATTTACCACTTTTCACTTGTAAAACTGCCAACGGCGACCAAGGTTACGACGAATATATGAACGAAATCCCCCCAGAAATACTATTTGCTGTACGTGTTTTGGCGTTTTTTGTCCCAAACGTTTAATTTTGCAAAAATTCAATATTTGCGTCAATATTTTCAGGTTAAAATGAATTTTATTACTTTTGACTTGCAGAATATAAAATTTTCGAAAAAAATGCTAGATATGTTATGAATCAAGGCAAAAGTGTAGTTGAAACGCATTGACGTTGATAATGCCATGTAACGTTGAAACCTCCTTAAAAAAGTGTATAGACATTTGTTACTAAAAGGCTGAAATTTTCCACTTTTCACTCGAAAAACTGCCAACGGCGACCAAGGTTACGAATATATGTACAATACAAAATCACCACAGAATTACTATTTGTTGTACGAATTTTGGCGTTTTTGGTCCCAAACGTTTAATTTTGTAAAAATTCAACATTTTGCGTCAATATTTTCAAGTGAAAAGGAATTTTATTACTTTTGACTTGCTAAATATAAAATTTTCGAAAAAAATGCTAGATATGTTATGAACCAAGGTAAAACTGTAGTAGAAACGCATTGACGTTGATAATGAAATATAATATAACGTTGAAACCTCCTTAAAAAAGTGTAAGGATATTTGTTACTAAAACGCTGAATTGAAATAATGAAAATTAGGGATTAAAACGTCAGTTTAGAGAAAACAATTTTTCTATTTATAAAAAACTATTCGATTTGTTGTAACCCGTATATTTTGGCTAGTACATAAGTGTTGTTATTTGTAAATATAAATAAATTAACTATATTGAAAACTGTATAATAAACATTAATTTTTCTATGGAGAGAAAATATTTTTATTTTACTGTCAAAAGATTTTATACAATAAATAAATATTTTTTTATTAAATCAAAAAAGTGTATTTATTTAGTGTTTTTACCCTGAAAATATGATCATCATTGCTGGGCTGCATCGTAGTCGAGGATCCCCTCGCCATTCCAACGTCAATTCTGGAGGAGCTTTTTTTTAAGACAATGGGCTGTTGCACACCAGCAAACTCATCACTGTACTAGATTCAATGGCATACTGAAGTGGAACGATCGGAACACACTGGCATGTTTTTTTCCTCTTTTTGAAAGAATATATATGACTGAAGTCATAGGTATCCTTATATTCCCGAATACTAGATGGAAAAAATGTCTGCATTATTTTTTTCAGTCATTTAATACCCACAATAGGTTTGTAAAAAAGATTTAGCACAATAATTAACTGTCACATAGCACAATAATTAACTGTCACGGTAGGTTTTATGTGACGAAAATAAAAGCACTAACTTAACATTAGAAAACACTATGCTAGCACTTTTTGAAACATTATTTAGAATGTAAAATTCAAATTCACTTGTGATCATAAAACGTCTTCACAAAGAAAAAAGGGAGTAATCAAAATATGATTAGAAAGTTATTCCTGATCAGGCCTCACGCTGAACATTTTCGAAAACATTCTTGTAACAATTTTCTCACACCATGCGTCCATGTTCGTATTATGTAGTAAATAACGATCATTGGATTAGGGGCTAAAACATAGATATACGAACTATTGCAGGTATATGTATGATATAAAAAGAAATGCTGAGAAAAAAAATCGAAAACTCGGAAATCAAAAATACTTACATAATCGGACACATTTCATCCAGAAGATTAAAACGTCCGTCACAATATTTTGCGTCAATATTTTCTCAAGTTAAAATGTATTTTATTACTTTTGACTTGCAAAATATAAAATTTTCGAAATAAATGCTATAATTATAATGAATCTATGTAAAAGTGTAGTAGAAAGGCATTGATGTCGATTATGACATCAAACGTGTAAACCTCCTAAAAAAAGTATATGGACATTTGTTACTAATAAATAGGCTGAAATTTCCCACTTTTCACTCGGAAAACTGCCAATGACGGCCAAGTTTAGAAATATATGTACAAAATCACCATAGAATTACTATTTGTTCTACGAGTTTTGGCGTTTTTGGTCCAAAAGGTCTAATTTTGCAAAAATTCAATATTTTGCGTCAATATTTTCCGGTTAAAATAAATTTTATTACTTTTGACTTGCAAAATATAAAATTTTCGAAAAAATGCTTGATATGTTATTATGAATCAAGGTAAAAGTGTAGTAGAAACGCATGGACGTTGATTATGACATAAAATGTTGAAACCTCCTAAAAAACGTGTATGGACATTTGTTACTAAAAGGCTGAAATTTACCACTTATCACTTGTAAAACTGCCAACGGCGACCAAGGGAACGACGAATATATGAACAAAATTACCACATAAATACTATTTGCTGTACGTGTTTTGGCGTTTTTTTTCCCAAACGTCTAATTTTTCAAAAATTCAATATTTTCAGGTTAAAATTAATTTTTGTTACTTTTGACTTGCAAAATATAAAATTTTCGAAAAAAATGCTAGATTTGTTATGAATCAAGGCAAAAATGTAGTTGAAACGCATTGACGTTGATAATGACATGTAACGTTGAAACCTCCTTAAAAAAGTGTAAGGACATTTGTTACTAAAAGGCTTAAAATTTCCCTCTTTTCACTCGAAAAACTGCCAACGGTGACCAAGGTTACGAATATATGTACAAAATCACCACAAAATTATTATTTGTTCTACGAGTTTTGGCGTTTTTGGTCCCTCAGGTCTAATTTTGCAAAAGTTCAATATTTTGCGTCAATATTTCAAGTAAAAAGGAATTTTATTACTTTTGACTTGCAAAATATAAAATTTTCGAAATAAATGCTATAATTATAATGAATCTATGTAAAAGTGTAGAGGAAAGGCATCGATGTGGATTATGACATCAAACGTGTAAACCTCCTAAAAAAAGTATATGGACATTTGTTACTGATAAAAAGGCTGAAATTTCCCACATTTCACTCGAAAAACTGCCAATGACGGCCAAGTTTAGAAATATATGTACAAAATCACCATAGAATTACTATTTGTTCTACGAGTTTTGGCGTTTTTGGTCCAAAAGGTCTAATTTTGCAAAAATTCAATATTTTGCGTCAATATTTTCAGGTTAAAATAAATTTTATTACTTTTGACTAGCAAAATATAAAATTTTCGAAAAAAATGCTTGATATGTTATTATGAATCAAAGTAAAAGTGTAGTAGAAACGCATGGACGTTGATTATGACATAAAATGTTGAAACCTCCTAAAAAACGTGTATGGACATTTGTTACTAAAAGGCTGAAATTTACCACTTTTCACTTGTAAAACTGCCAACGGCGACCAAGGCTACGACGAATATATGAACAAAATTACCACATAAATACTATTTGCTGTACGAGTTTAAGCGTTTTTTTCCCAAACGTCTAATTTTGCAAAAATTCAATATTTTCAGGTTAAAATGAATTTTATTACTTTTGACTTGCAAAATATAAAATTTTCGAAAAAAATGCTAGATATGTTATGAATCAAGGCAAAAGTGTAGTTGAAACGCATTGACGTTGATAATGACATGTAACGTTGAAACCTTCTAAAAAAAGTGTAAGGACATTTGTTACTAAAAGGCTGAAATTTCCCTCTTTTCACTCGAAAAACTGCCAACGGTGACCAAGGTTACGAATATATGTACAAAATCACCACAAAATTACTATTTGTTCTACGAGTTTTGGCGTTTTTGGTCCTTCACGTCTAATTTTGCAAAAGTTCAATATTTTGCGTCAATATTTCAAGTAAAAAGGAATTTTATTACTTTTGACTTGCAAAATATAAAATTTTTGAAATAAATGCTATAATTTTAATGAATCCATGTAAAAGTGTAGAGGAAAGGCATCGATGTGGATTATGACATCAAACGTGTAAACCTCCTAAAAAAAGTATATGGACATTTGTTACTGATAAAAAGGCTGAAATTACCCACTTTTCACTCGAAAAACTGCCAATGACGGCCAAATTTAGAAATATATGTACAAAATCACCATAGAATTACTATTTGTTCTACGAGTTTTGGCGTTTTTGGTCCAAAAGGTCTAATTTTGCAAAAAATCAATATTTTGCGTCAATATTTTCAGGTTAAAATAAATTTTATTACTTTTGACTTGCAAAATATAAAATTTTCGAAAAAAATGCTTGATATGTTATTATGAATCAAGGTTAAAGTGTAGTAGAAACGCATGGACGTTGATTATTACATAAAATGTTGAAACCTCCTAAAAAACGTGTATGGACATTTGTTACTAAAAGGCTGAAATTTACCTCTTTTCACTCGAAAAACTGCCAACGGTGACCAAGGTTACGACGAATATATAAACAAAATTACCACATAAATACTATTTGCTGTACGAGTTTAAGCGTTTTTTTTCCCAAACGTCTAATTTTGCAAAAATTCAATATTTTCAGGTTAAAATGAATTTTATTACTTTTGACTTGCAAAATATAAAATTTTGGAAAAAAATGCTAGATATGTTATGAATCAAGGCAAAAGTGTAGTTGAAACGCATTGACGTTGATAATGACATGTAACGTTGAAACCTTCTTAAAAAAGTGTAAGGACATTTGTTACTAAAAGGCTGAAATTTCCCTCTTTTCACTCGAAAAACTGCCAACGGTGACCAAGGTTACGAATATATGTACAAAATCACCACAAAATTACTATTTGTTCTACGAGTTTTGGCGTTTTTGGTCCAAAAGGTCTAATTTTGCAAAAATTCAATATTTTGCGTCAATATTTTCAGGTTAAAATAAATTTTATTACTTTTGACTTGCAAAATATAAAATTTTCGAAAAAAATGCTTGATATGTTATTATGAATCAAGGTAAAAGTGTAGTAGAAACGCATGGACGTTGATTATGACATAAAATGTTGAAACCTCCTAAAAAACGTGTATGGACATTTGTTACTAAAAGGCTGAAATTTACCACTTTTCACTTGTAAAACTGCCAACGGCGACCAAGGCTACGACGAATATTTGAACAAAATTACCACATAAATACTATTTGCTGTACGAGTTTAAGCGTTTTTTTTCCCAAACGTCTAATTTTGCAAAAATTCAATATTTTCAGGTTAAAATGAATTTTATTACTTTTGACTTGTAAAATATAAAATTTTCGAAAAAAATGCTAGATATGTTATGAATCAAGGCGAAAGTGTAGTTGAAACGCATTGACGTTGATAATGACATGTAACGTTGAAACCTCCTTAAAAAAGTGTAAGGACATTTGTTACTAAAAGGCTGAAATTTCCCTCTTTCCACTCGAAAACCTGCCAACGGTGACCAAGGTTACGAATATATGTACAAAATCACCACAAAATTACTATTTGTTCTACGAGTTTTGGCGTTTTTGGTCCCTCACGTCTAATTTTGCAAAAGTTCAATATTTTGCGTCAATATTTCAAGTAAAAAGGAATTTTATTACTTTTGACTTGCAAAATATAAAATTTTCGAAATAAATGCTATAATTATAATGAATCTATGTAAAAGTGTAGAGGAAAGGTATCGATGTGGATTATGACATCAAACGTGTAAACCTCCTAAAAAAAGTATATGGACATTTGTTACTAATAAATAGGCTGAAATTTCCCACTTTTCACTCGGAAAACTGCCAATGACGGCCAAGTTTAGAAATATATGTACAAAATCACCATAGAATTACTATTTGTTCTACGAGTTTTGGCGTTTTTGGTTCAAAAGGTCTAATTTTGCAAAAATTCAATATTTTGCGTCAATATTTTTAGGTTAAAATGAATTTTATTACTTTTGACTTGCAAAATATAAAATTTTCAAAAAAAGGCTAGATATGTTTATTAATCAAGGCTATACTTGAATTGCATTGACGTTGATTATGACATAAAACGTTGAAACCTCCTTAAAAAAGTGTATGGACATTTGTTACTAAAAGGCTTGAAATTTACCACTTTTCACTTGTAAAACTGCCAACGACGACCAAGGTTACGACGAATATATGAACGAAATCCCCCCAGAAATACTATTTGCTGTACGTGTTTTGGCGTTTTTTGTCCCAAACGTCTAATTTTACAAAAATTTAATATTTGCGTCAATATTTTCAGGTTAAAATGAATTTTATTACTTTTGACTTGCAGAATATAAAATTTTCGAAAAAAATGCTAGATATGTTATGAATCAAGGCAAAAGTGTAGTTGAAACGCATTGACGTTGATAATGCCATGTAACGTTGAAACCTCCTTAAAAAAGTGTATAGACATTTGTTACTAAAAGTTACGAATATATGTACAAAATCACCACAAAATAACTATTTGTTCTACGAGTTTTGGCGTTTTTGGTCCCTCACGTCTAATTTTGCAAAAGTTCAATATTTTGCGTCAATATTTCAAGTAAAAAGGAATTTTATTACTTTTGACTTGCAAAATATAAAATTTTCGAAATAAATGCTATAATTTTAATGAATCCATGTAAAAGTGTAGAAGAAAGGCATCGATGTGGATTATGACATCAAACGTGTAAACCTCCTAAAAAAAGTATATGGACATTTGTTCCTGATAAAAAGGCTGAAATTTCCCACTTTTCACTCGAAAAACTGCCAATGACGGCCAAGTTTAGAAATATATGTACAAAATCACCATAGAATTACTATTTGTTCTACGAGTTTTGGCGTTTTTGGTCCAAAAGGTCTAATTTTGCAAAAATTCAATATTTTCAGGTTAAAATGAATTTTATTACTTTTGACTTGCAAAATATAAAATTTTCGAAAAAAATGCTAGATATGTTATGAATCAAGGCAAAAGTGTAGTTGAAACGCATTGACGTTGATAATGACATGTAACGTTGAAACCTCCTTAAAAAAGTGTCAGGACATTTGTTACTAAAAGGCTGAAATTTCCCTCTTTTCACTCGAAAAACTGCCAACGGTGACCAAGGTTACGAATATATGTACAAAATCACCACAAAATTATTATTTGTTCTAAGAGTTTTGGCGTTTTTGGTCCCTCAGGTCTAATTCTGCAAAAGTTCAATATTTTGCGTCAATATTTCAAGTAAAAAGGAATTTTATTACTTTTGACTTGCAAAATATAAAATTTTCGAAATAAATGCTATAATTATAATAAATCTATGTAAAAGTGTAGAGGAAAGGCATCGATGTGGATTATGACCTCCTAAAAAAAGTATATGGACATTTGTTACTAATAAATAGGCTGAAGTTTTTGGTCCCAAACGTCTAATTTTGTAAAAATTCAATATTTTGCGTCAATATTTTCAAGTGAAAAGGAATTTTATTACTTTTGACTTGCTTAATATAAAATTTTCGAAAAAAATGCTTGATATGTTATGAACCAAGGTAAAACTGTAGTAGAAACGCATTGACGTTGATAATGAAATATAATATAACGTTGAAACCTCCTTAAAAAAGTGTAAGGATATTTGTTACTAAAAGGCTGAATTGAAATAATGAAAATTAGGAATTAAAACGTCAGTTTAGAGAAAACAATTTTTCTATTTATAAAAAAACTATTCGATTTGTTGTTACCCGTATATTTTGGCTAGTACATAAGTGTTGTTATTTGTAAATATAAATAAATTAACTATATTGAAAACTGTATAATAAACATTAATTTTTCTTTGGAGAGAAAATATTTTTATTTTACTGTCAAAAGTTTTTATACAATAAATAAATATTTTTTTATTAAATCAAAAAAGTGTATTTATTTAGTGTTTTTACCCTGAAAATATCATCATCATTGCTGGGCTGCATCGTAGTCGAGGATCCCCTCGCCATTCCAACGTCAATTCTGGAGGAGCTTTTTTTTAAGAGAATGGGCTGTTGCACACCAGCAAACTCATCACTGTACTAGATTCAATGGCATACTGAAGTGGAACGATCGGATCACACTGGCATGTTTTTTTCCTCTTTTTGAAAGAATATATATGAATGAAGTCATAGGTATCCTTATATTCCCGAATACTAGGTGGAAAAAATGTCTGCATTATTCGAGGAAAGTAGTACAGTACGGGGTTCGAACCTGTGACCTTCCGCACGGAAGTCAGAGCATTACCGCACAGCCATGCATCCTGACAATATATCCTGAGCCTGTATAACCTGTAAGCTTTCAGTATTTAAATTTAATTTATTTAATAAAGGCATTCCTCACTTAACGACCTACCTGTTTAACTGCTCGGACTTACGACCAACTCTCCAGCACGGGGAATCCCCTTTCTTTAATTTAGATGCAGAAGTGGCCGATATTGAAAAATTAGTGAAATATGCCGAAGGAGAGTTAATTAACCCTCGGTAGGGTGCAATACAAATTCTAACACGTTCGGGCGCAACTCATCTGTGAGATTAAAAATTAAATTTCTGCTTTGGCTTAAGGGAAAGCTTCTCAAAGTGAACTCTTCACTCAAACATGATTATATAACATTCGTACATTTCTTTACACTTTTCAATAACAGTATTTTAAATGTTCTCATACTGTTTTTCTTAAAAAAGAAAATAACAAGTTTACAACATTCTTAGTCTTTTGTTGGCAGCTTATCAACCCAACTAATGCAATTCAGTAACATCACAATTATTTTCAGTCATTTAATACCCACAATAGGTTTGTAAAAAAGATTTAGCACAATAATTAACTGTCACATAGCACAATAATTAACTGTCACGGTAGGTTTTATGTGACGAAAATAAAAGCACTAACTTAACATTAGAAAACACTATGCTAGCACTTTTTGAAACATTATTTAGAATGTAAAATTCAAATTCACTTGTGATCATAAAACGTCTTCACAAAGAAAAAAGGGAGTAATCAAAATATGATTAGAAAGTTATTCCTGATCAGGCCTCACGCTGAACATTTTCGAAAACATTCTTGTAACAATTTTCTCACACCATGCGTCCATGTTCGTATTATGTAGTAAATAACGATCATTGGATTAGGGGCTAAAACATAGATATACGAACTATTGCAGGTATATGTATGATATAAAAAGAAATGCTGAGAAAAAAAATCGAAAACTCGGAAATCAAAAATAATTACATAATCGGACACATTTCATCCAGAAGATTAAAACGTCCGTCACAATATTTAGCGTCAATATTTTCTCAAGTTAAAATGTATTTTATTACTTTTGACTTGCAAAATATAAAATTTTCGAAATAAATGCTATAATTATAATGAATCTATGTAAAAGTGTAGTAGAAAGGCATTGATGTCGATTATGACATCAAACGTGTAAACCTCCTAAAAAAATTATATATGGACATTTGTTCCTAATAAATAGGCTGAAATTTCCCACTTTTCACTCGGAAAACTGCCAATGACGGCCAAGTTTAGAAATATATGTACAAAATCACCATAGAATTACTATTTGTTGTACGAGTTTTGGCGTTTTTGGTCCAAAAGGTCTAATTTTGCAAAAATTCAATATTTTGCGTCAATATTTTCAGGTTAAAATAAATTTTATTACTTTTGACTTGCAAAATATAAAATTTTCGAAAAAAATGCTTGATATGTTATTATGAATCAAGGTAAAAGTGTAGTAGAAACGCATGGACGTTGATTATGACATAAAATGTTGAAACCTCCTAAAAAACGTGTATGGACATTTGTTACTAAAAGGCTGAAATTTACCACTTTTCACTTGTAAAACTGCCAACGGCGACCAAGGTTACGACGAATATATGAACAAAATTACCACATAAATACTATTTGCTGTACGAGTTTAAGCGTTTTTTTTCCCAAACGTCTAATTTTGCAAAAATTCAATATTTTCAGGTTAAAATGAATTTTATTACTTTTGACTTGCAAAATATAAAATTTTCGAAAAAAAATGCTAGATATGTTATGAATCAAGGCAAAGGTGTAGTTGAAACGCATTGACGTTGATAATGGACATGTAACGTTGAAACCTCCTTAAAAAAGTGTAAGGACATTTGTTACTAAAAGGCTGAAATTTCCCTCTTTTCACTCGAAAAACTGCCAACGGTGACCAAGGTTACGAATATATGTACAAAATCACCACAAAATTACTATTTGGGGTACGAGTTTTGGCGTTTTTGGTCCCTCACGTCTAATTTTGCAAAAGTTCAATATTTTGCGTCAATATTTCAAGTAAAAAGGAATTTTATTACTTTTGACTTGCAAAATATAAAATTTTCGAAATAAATGCTATAATTTTAATGAATCCATGTAAAAGTGTAGAGGAAAGGCATCGATGTGGATTATGACATCAAACGTGTAAACCTCCTAAAAAAAGTATATGGACATTTGTTATTGATAAAAAGGCTGAAATTTCCCACTTTTCACTCGAAAAACTGCCAATGACGGCCAAGTTTAGAAATATATGTACAAAATCACCATAGAATTACTATTTGTTCTACGAGTTTTGGCGTTTTTGGTCCAAAAGGTCTAATTTTGCAAAAATTCAATATTTTGCGTCAATATTTTCAGGTTAAAATAAATTTTATTACTTTTGACTTGCAAAATATAAAATTTTCGAAAAAAATGCTTGATATGTTATTATGAATCAAGGCAAAAGTGTAGTAGAAACGCATGGACGTTGATTATGACATAAAATGTTGAAACCTCCTAAAAAACGTGTATGGACATTTGTTACTAAAAGGCTGAAATTTACCACTTTTCACTTGTAAAACTGCCAACGGCGACCAAGGCTACGACGAATATATGAACAAAATTACCACATAAATACTATTTGCTGTACGAGTTTAAGCGTTTTTTTTCCCAAAAGTCTAATTTTGCAAAAATTCAATATTTTCAGGTTAAAATGAATTTTATTACTTTTGACTTGCAAAATATAAAATTTTGGAAAAAAATGCTAGATATGTTATGAATCAAGGCAAAAGTGTAGTTGAAACGCATTGACGTTGATAATGACATGTAACGTTGAAACCTTCTTAAAAAAGTGTAAGGACATTTGTTACTAAAAGGCTGAAATTTCCCTCTTTTCACTCGAAATACTGCCAACGGTGACCAAGGTTACGAATATATGTACAAAATCACCACAAAATTACTATTTGTTCTACGAGTTTTGGCGTTTTTGGTCCCTCACGTCTAATTTTGCAAAAGTTCAATATTTTGCGTCAATATTTCAAGTAAAAAGGAATTTTATTACTTTTGACTTGCAAAATATAAAATTTTCGAAATAAATGCTATAATTTTAATGAATCCAAGTAAAAGTGTAGAGGAAAGGCATCGATGTGGATTATGACATCAAACGTGTAAACCTCCTAAAAAAAGTATATGGACATTTGTTACTGATAAAAAGGCTGAAATTTCCCACTTTTCACTCGAAAAACTGCCAATGACGGCCAAGTTTAGAAATATATGTACAAAATCACCATAGAATTACTATTTGTTCTAC